>JXCR01139562.1:5180-15286 GCA_002079205.1 Phalaenopsis hybrid cultivar
AAAGACAAGTAAAGCCCTTGCACTCGCTTCCTCTTCCTCACGTGTTCGTTCGATTCCAAGCTCGGATTCGGGTGACACTCAGCCACAGGAATCTCCCCCACTTTCTGTTCTAGGGTTTTCTTTTCTGCACCTCGTCAAGAGGGAGCTTGCTAGGGTTTTTCTGGGACCCTACGACATCACCTGACCACGATGCGAGCAAGGACTTGTCTTCCGCCTCTGGCCAAGAAGAGGGTCCGCCGAAGGAAGAGTGAACGCCAGCTGTGGAGCATGTGACACAGAAGAAGAGGGCCAAGAAGAGGGGAAGGGAGGAAATGGGTGTGAATCTCTCTGTTTATTTCCGTTCTAGGGTTTTCTTTCCATGAATCTCTATGTCTATCTCTCTCTCTCTCACTCTCTTTATTTGTGTGTGATTAGGGGATAATTTTTTTAAACCAATTAATTTTTTTTTCTTATGTTAGCTCTCCATATGTTGCCAAAAAATTCCTAATTCAGCTTCTATCTTTTTGCTTTATTATGATCTTCAGTTAATTTCCAGAAGACTTTAGTGTNTAGTTTGATTTTACCGTAGTTTATATAAAGGGAAATGATAAACAAATAGTTGATCATTTGTCTAGACTAGAAAGAGAAATATTAAATAATTTTGCAAATGAAATTTTAGAGAATTTCCCTGATGAATAATTATAAGTATTGATGAAATGAATGTACTGTG
The DNA here is from genome assembly GCA_002079205.1 of Phalaenopsis hybrid cultivar. Classification (NCBI taxonomy): domain Eukaryota; kingdom Viridiplantae; phylum Streptophyta; class Magnoliopsida; order Asparagales; family Orchidaceae; genus Phalaenopsis; species Phalaenopsis hybrid cultivar. Next base: position 5,890 of record JXCR01139562.1, read on the forward strand.
GTNCAGAAAAGGTTCTATTAGGCAGAGGGTGCATCACCGTAATCTGATGGACAACCTTCCTTCAAATGAGAGATCTTCATACAATGTCGAGGGGGAGTACCATTGAGTGACCATTGATATAACATCTTTCTAGTTACCATCAGTTCATGTGTGTGGCGTTCCTAGGTTCGGGCCTACTTTCATTCAGTCGGCTCATAATCTGATCGACTAAAATAATGCTTGACGACTTGATCGTTCGACCGTCATGATGTGGTCTTTTAATATCTTCTTTGTGTAATTCGTCTGATTTTCTCGAGATTCGTGCAATTAGATTTTCTATGTAAAGAAAATAAAATTTGAATTATGAGTCAACAATAACAACCACATGGTTTAGTTGCTTCGCTTAGCTTGGTTGCTATGTTGTAAGGCCAAATTCATAATTCGTAATAATAATAATAATAATAATAATAATAATAATAATAATAATAATTTCCCCTTGGAGGGAGGTCAACGGTCGTCTGTCTGGAGCTGCTTTCCGGTTTCTCCTTGATTGAAGCTTCTTTCATGCATGCATTCCTTTCTTTCCCTAAGCTAGGAAGTATCTGCAACTAATGATTCACGCTCTTCTTTTCTTTCTGTAGGAAGTTCCACCTACCCTCCCTCGTAGGCTACATGTTGCAATGCCAGTGGCAAGCAAGTTCTTGTCATTCACACTTTGTGGCAAATGGTGTCCTGCACCCACTATTTACCTTTTCTTAATGTGTTGAATTAATTTACATATCTATGGCAATTCCATTCTCTCTTATCAACATGTGTTTCTTCTTTTTTTTTTAATTAAGAATGGAGTGCGTAAGTAGAAATTTAAGGTATGTTTGGGGCAGTGGTGCAGTGTCATACTGTACTTTGTGATGTTTGACAAAACTATTTTTTGTCAGTGTTTTCAAAAATTCGCATTAGGAAGATGTATTTTACATCTGAGCTAACTAAGCACAATGACTGTCAGATAGCTATGACTGACTTCTTTGAAAAAAAAATAAATTATAATAGCTATCGATGTTTTTGAAACACCGACTTTTCTTACAGTTCTTCTTTAAATAACCACAATTGCCCCAAATAGACCTTAATGTAATGTTGATATAAGAACTTCTAAAAATTGCATCGACCAAATTAATTATTATCTACTTGCCCACATGATTTTTCACATACAAATCATATTATTATTTTCATATAGATTTCTCTTTATTGATATTATTATAGAGATATTTTTGTGGTATACAATTGTCGAATCCCAAAATGACTTGTGGGTCATGCCCAAAGAATAAAATATTGGATGGATAGGAGGAATAGAGGAAAAAGAAGGTAGATGAAAGGAGCACACAAGATTACTAATATTTTTGTAAATGTTTTAGAAGTATTTCTGGAAGAAATGACCCACCATTTATATGTTATAGGGGAGGCCAAGTAAATTACATGTTCATCCTTAATTAAATAGGAATGTTACCGATGATTCAAGAACCATTGCACATTTACATATTCGTAACTGACTCTGGTACTTTTTGGCCTTAATAATTGCTATCGGCACTGTTTCATATTCGTAATCGTTATTGACACAATTTTGAATTTGTAACCATACGACTTAATAACCTGATTTGTCCGGTCGGCTAAAAGTTCTTCACTCGGTGGACAGATCATTGGCCGACTTTCGCAAGGGAATCTTTCGCGGAGACTCCCTTATCCTTAGGAAAGGTTTATTCCATTACGCAAAGGTTGAGAGAGTCGGTTTCATATGGTTGCTCCCCGGTTTAGGTGTGCAGTGTTTCTTAGCTCGAATGTACATTCTTTCAGTCAATCCATGACCCAACTGAATGAAATGATATTTAACGCCCCTACTTTTCAACAGTGTCGGCACAGTTCCCTGATATCTTTCTTATATTATCCGTCAAATATCCTCGAGATTCATGGAGTCCCATTTGGAGTACAACAATAATGTTAGTCTATGATATAGTAGTCAGGACATTTTATTTTTGTCTTCCATATTACTCGGTGTAGAAATTCTTTCTTTGGAAGGAACCTTCCATTGCCGCGCCTGCCAGCCATCGACTTTGACTCGCGCATCAAAGCAAGAAGTCTTGGCATAAAAACCATGTAAAATTTTTCATTTCGGCAATTTGTGGCTTCGATCTGTGTAGTAGTAGTGATTCACTTTTTATCAAGTATTTTTTATCAATTGATATTGTTTTAAAATTAAAATAATATATAAATTAATAAATAAATTATATAATATATTTATTTTAAATTTTAATTAAATTGATAAAAAACTTTTTACAAAACTTGAAGGAGAATATAAATAAAAATTGGGGTTTTTATCTATATACCCTGCAAATCTTTGTGATTTACCTATATACCATACAAATCTTACTAGTTAAACATTTCTCTCCCATCATGCCACCATCCGACATCCTCTTTTCCCCTCCTTTTGTCACGGAACAGAACAGAAGATCACTGCGCAACCTCTTCTTCTCCTTGTGAATCAGCTCGATAGGGAGAGATCGGGTCAGATGAAGAGATAGAGAGCGAACCACAGGCTGAGCCAGCACCGATGTGAAGAGTCAACCAATCAAAATGCGTCGTACAAAGTTTCAGAGATGCCGAAGATGAGGTGGCGACGACGTGAATAAATAGGAAAAACATAAAAATAAAATTAAAATATCTCTGCGCTCGATGAACAGATTTTAATAAAACAAAATTCAAAAATATTTATTAAGTATTTTTTAAAACTATTTAAAAACCCCTATGACAAATTTAATTATAATTAATTAAAAAAATATCATAATTACATGAAATTTTGAGAGTTTGTTTCTAATGACCCTAGGGTTGCTCACTGATTTTTTCAAGATCAGAGGACACACCTAGCATCAAAAGCCCTAATTTTCTAGGAATTTAACCTTGTTTTAATTTTAAAAAAGTATAAAAAATAAAAGAAAAACCAGAAAAATATAAAATCAAGTTTCTTGTGTTCACAGTGGTTAGATGACCAGAGGAAATTAAAAAAAATGGGATTTAAAGTAAAAAATGCATTATTTATTATTTTCTTATTTAAAAATTAAAAAAAATTAAAATATATAAATATGACTCAAAAAATCACAAAAATGCCTCTGATTAAAGGAAATAACCTAAGGATATTTCCATAAAAATTTCAAAGTAAAAAAACTAATTATAATATAAAAATGTATTTTTAAATTTTTTAAGAAAATAGGAATTTTTGCTTAAAATAATCATAGAAAATAAAATAAAAATAAAAATTATTACAAAATTAAGTTTGGGTGTTCTTTGAGATCAAAGCACCTTCGAAAAATAAAATTAAAATTAAAATAAAAAGTTCTTTTTTAGCTTTTTTTTATTAATTAAAAATAATTAAAAATTTCAAAAAGTTCAAATATACCTCAAAAAGTAACAAATTACTCCTTGATAAAGAAAAAAAAACTTAAAAATGCTTTTACAAATTTTTAAAATTGTAAAAAATATTTTTTAAGTGGTTGAATGAAATAATTATAATAAAATATAATAAAAATCACAAAAAAAAAATTTCCCTTAGTTTTTTAAAGTTGGGGGAATTAATAAAAAAATAAAAAATTAATTTTTAAAATTAAAATATTTTTTCTTTTTATTTTGTCATTAAAATAAACTAAAAATCATAAAAAAATATAATTAAATAATTTATGAAAGTTATTTCAAGTGTTCCTTGGGCTCATAGGAATATAATAAAATTTTTTTAAGGACAGAAAACATGTTTTGATTAATAAAATTAATTACTATTAAGAATTCATAATTTCGGATCAAATATAAATATAAATAAAAAAATCTAAATTATCCTCTGAAGTTTTAATTAACCCATAAGTAATAAGTCAGTAAAGTTTCATGGTCATTCGAGTTAAACTAAAAGTGTTATGGGATAAAAATCTCTTGGGATAAAATTATAATTTTGGAATTTTGTACTAATTTAAAATTAGATCAAACCAGAGAGTAAAAGTGTAATATTTATGATAATTAATTCTCTGTAATGATTAAAACACAAGAGTAAAATGGTGGAAACCAATTCATACTATTTTCAAAAAAAGTCCTAACTTGTAATTATTCAAATTGTTTAGAATTGGAAGAAAGTTAAATTTGGATGATCCAAGGTTGAGGGGACATGAGTTAGGAAGACAACAATCCACTAATTTGAAGCCCAAAACCAACGGTTAAGCATAATTCAATTTTTTTTATAAGAATCAAACACATTTCATAAAACTTTTTCAAATTTATAAATTTATCCTTAAAAGATCCAAAAGCTTGGTAGTGAGATAGGCCTGATCTCACATCATACAAACAAGATTAGAAAAATAAACATAAGTCATCATAAACATTCCCAAAACACTACAAGCTCAAGCCTAATGGAGAAGAGAGAATAAAATTTATTTAAGCAATTAAGCTTACTGACCTGACCCGCAATTACGTAGTAATTTAACTTCCAAAAGATGACAAAAACTTGACCCAATTTATATTTAGCAACTAGTGTGCAAAATTGATATGTTATAAAATTTAGAAAATAATTTACACACTATGGGTACTACGCAAGTATGCACAACGTTTCAAGTAATATAGGGCTTTTCTTAAAACCTCAGTATCAATCTCACAGAGAAGCAAGGTAAGAAACCCTTAGAATAAATTCTAGTCTACTACTATATAGTCTTAGTTCTAGAAGGTCGATTAAGATGATTTTTTATTTAGAAACTACTCCTAAATGCAAATATTAAATGTAAGGATAACGACTATTCCTAAATGTAAATATTAATTCTAAAGATAACTTATCAGGATAAATTGGTTTGGTGAATTATGAGATGTAAAAACTACCATTCTCAAGTGCGACGACATAGAAAATATGAAGGAATAAAATGCATAGAATTTAATGTAGTGGTGGCAAATAGGAGCATACATATTCTTTACCTTTTTAGAGCATAAAGAACATTGACTAATCTATATTTGGGCTTTCCTTATTGATCCTTTTTTTAATTTCATGCATTCTATATCTCTTACTTTCTTATTGCATTCCCATTTTGGATATTGAACATGCACAAATGAAGCTTAACTGGATATTGACTTTAATCGCCTTCTTTTGCTTTATGTCAATTTATGATGAATTTAGTTGCTATTATGGTGATGGATCATTGGTTAAGTTCTAACCAAGACATTACATGGGTTATTTAAAAAAACATCATAATTGTTGTATAAGGATGAAGAAAACCATAGAAAAGTACACATAATGTTGATGTGGAATCACTTCCCTCAAGAGATATTAACTAAAACTAGTGAGTATCATGATTATGTCTTTTTTCTCCTATTCTTCCCTCTCACAAGAATTCATTCCATAGATGACTTTATCCCTTTATTCTATAAAGTAACACTTTGTTACTAGAAAAAGCTGTCAAGGATAATAAAAAGTATAATAAAAAATAGGGACCTAGTGGTCAAGTTACTTTGATAACTAAAAATGTATTTTCAAGGTTCTCATAGCATGCAATTATTATTTTTTAAGATAACTTCTAAGGTTGTGATTTCTTTTGGGATGTACCTCTCCTTATAGAACTCAACCAAGGATTCCCCAATGAGCATGAGATTCTTATGATGAAAGATTATTTTATTAGTGAGGTCAATAGTAATTAAATTTATTGAGCTATAAACATCCATCAATATTGTTATGGATAAAAAGAAAAAAATTATGATGATCGGAAGAACTATGGATCAACATTAATGCTTTTAAAAAGAAGGCATTTTTATTAGTTAAAGTTAGTGAAGGAGCGGGAGATTTCTATAAAGAATGGACCTTAAACTCAATCAGACACTTAAGACTACATTGATGTATTTCTTAAATATATACTCTAATGATCACATGTGTGATGTTAATTAATTTAAATGGCGTTCCTCTTATTATACCACCTCATGATTGTGCAATATTGGAGCACCATACTTACCTAGGAACTTATTATTCGTCCTTATAGAGCACTCAACTAGGGGTTGAATATCTTTATAATTATCTATGACAAACTTATAATTGTTACAATAATTATTATAATTTAGGTTGATATTAGGTGTCATCCTTCTTCATTATAGTAGGATTTTGGGTGCTTTGGCAAATTCGTTTATAATAATAATAAGTGATTAATTGAACAAAGGGTAACATCTCTCTACAAACTTATCCTTCAACTTTTTGATTCTTCAACAACAAAACACCTTAATTGTAGAAGCCAGTTCTTCTAGCCTTTACTTGAGAATAAATTATACTATATGGGTCATCTTATTGAGTCAACTCGCAATTACATAGATTTTTAAGCTCTGAAAGATGGCCAAAAACTTGACCCAATTTATATTTAAGCGGCTAGTGTGCAAAATAATATTTTATAAAATTTAGATTTTGATTTATATTTTACAAACTAGGAGTTCTACATAAGTATACATATCGTTTCAAGCAATATATGATTTTCTTTTAAAACCTCAAATATCGATCCCATAAAAAAATGAGGTAAGAAATCCCTTAGGCTAATTCTAGTTTACTACTATCAGATCTTAGTTTGAAAAGTCGATTAAGATGACGTTTTATCTAGCAACTACTATTAAATGCATCTATTAAATGTAANGGATTTTCTTTTAAAACCTCAAATATCGATCCCATAAATAAATGAGGTAAGAAATCCCTTAGGCTAATTCTAGTTTACTACTATCAGGTCTTAGTTTGAAAAGTCGATTAAGATGACGTTTTATCTAGCAACTACTATTAAATGCATCTATTAAATGTAANTTTAAGGTGATAGACTAAAATCCCCAATTCGGTCTTAGTGTTTAAAAACTAAAGCGAGAGTTAGCCTTCAGGTAGGAGCTCTGGAGTGGGAGCCGGTATCCTCCTAGCCTAGCCATGGATTTAGGGACTAAACCTAGACTAATTTGGTCTTAGTGTTTAAAAACTAAAGCGAGAGTTAGCCTTCAGGTGAAGGGAAGTGGGAGCTCTGGAGCGATATTAGTGTTTAAAAACTAAAGCGAGAGTTAGCCTTCAAGGGAAGGGAAGTGGGAGCTCTGGAGTGGGAGCCAGTATCCTCCTGCCTAAACCACGGATTTAGGGACTAAACCTGAGATTAGCCAATGATTTTCTATAACACTGCATCAGGGTAGAGAAGAGATTAACCGATGATTTTCTATAACACTGTATCAGGGTAGAGAATTAAAATTGCTCCTATTTGGTACAATACATAATTGAACCATTTATCTCATCTCATCTTACCAAAACCTCATTGTGGTGAGAAAGATGTTTTTTCACATAAGAAATCTTCATCACATGAACATAGATTAATAGTTTAATTGTTTAGTAGTTACTGTTTAAACTTTATATTTTAGTTTTGTTATAAGTTATTAGTTATTAGTAAAATAATTTAGTTCTGATAATATCTCAACATTCTAAATTAGTGACAGTAATTTCGTATTGACTTTCTATGAATTTCCTAGTAAATTTATCATTTCAAATTTAAATCTTCTTCGTGGGATTGATATTTGGGGCTTAAATAGAAAGTCATTTATTACTTGATAATGATACATATACATGCGTAGAATCCCAACATTAATTGTTTAAATTTCCTATTATAAAATATTGCATCAAGCTTTTGGCACTGTTGCATAGCGGAGTCAACTATATAATTTTTACGCAACTATATTCGCAGGATCAGACTGCCCAAAAAAGATATTTTATGTGTCATTGTGACCATGGTTATTTTACAAAGGAATATAGATATCCACATACTATCATTTAAAAATTTTCTAAGGTTGCTATAATATAATGAATTTTAGGCTTAAGAACATTAGTACCACTTACTAGTAAAGGATAAATATAAACTTTCATAAATAGAAGGGAACAAATATTGAGGCCAAGTTGATGATGTAATGGCTAAATGTAAGTTATTAGAATAACACATAAAAGACCTTAGAGAGACTTTCAATACATTGTAAATTTTTTAATGAAATTAAATATGCTTAAGTAAGTGTATGTTTGGGTAGAGTAAAAAATGTCCTTAGGATACATGCTCGGTCTAGAAGGCATCAAAATAAACCTTAAGAAAGTTAAAATTATCCCAAGTATGTTGGCTCCTTGGAACACCATGGAGTTACCGTGATTAACCAAGTGGATCATGGGATTCGTTCATTTACAAATTCAAAGGTAAATTCTTAACTTTCTTCAAAATTTTAAGGAGTGCAAAATGCTNCAAGTCTTATAGTTTTTTATATTAGTACCTGCAATATTTCAAAATTAAAGTTTCAAAATTAGAACCTTCAACAAGTATGTCTTTTCTTTATGTATTTAATGNTAATTTAAAGTTTCAAGTCTTATAGTTTTTTATATTAGTACTTGCAATATTTCAAAATTAAAGTTTCAAAATTAGAACCTTCAACAAGTATGTCTTTTCTTTATGTATTTAATGTTTTCTTTCACCCTTTATTTTTTAGTTCTACATGCTAAATCTTTTAAAAATTTAAGTTTGGGGGGAAAGAAAAATTCCTTTTTAAAGAAAGAAACTTAATTTTTTTTTGTCCTCACTTAACTATATTTTCAAAAATTTTAAATTTAACATGACCTTTGGTATTAGGGGTTAACTTTAGATAACAATATTTATGTTTCTAAATATATAGTAAACATAAGTAAAAGTTTTCTATAATAAAGGTTAATTTTAGAGATTAAGACATTTGGTATAAAAGAAAAATACTATGTTTTTCTATTTTAAGTAAAGAAAATTATATTTTTGAAATAATAAAAATCTTCAAGGTTCATGTAAGAAGAAAAGAATTAAACTTAATGAAATCCTTAAGCTAATATAAATTTGTTAAGCGAAGAAAAGTGACAAATTTTTTACTTTAAAAAGAGGATACTGAAGTTCAAAATCATTAAAGGCTATCCAGATATAGTAATCCTCACATATAGAAAAGAAAAGAAAAGAAAAATAAAATAAAATAAAAGGAAAAGAAAAGAAAAGAAATAGAAAAGAAAAGATGTGGGGAGAAGCTTGAGGAGATGTCTAGTTAAAAATTGACTTCACTTGGATCAATTTAAAAAAGAAAGCTTGCTACATTTTCTAAACTTTTATTTGAGTATTAGTTTATTTACTAGCAAAGTTTTATGAAGTTATTTTTTATATGAATACTTTAAGTGAATTTAATATGGCAATTTGTAATTTTTCTTGAAAAGAATAGAGAATCAGAAATTTTGGACTTGATTACTAAATATTCTTATACCTTTAGTATTAACTGGAGTTGTTTTGAATTTTTCTTAAGTTATGTTATTGTATTTAGTGGACTAAGATATGAAAATCTAGAAGTTAAATTCTTTACCATAAGTCATATT
>JXCR01139562.1:17807-48037 GCA_002079205.1 Phalaenopsis hybrid cultivar
CTACAATCCCATACAAATTACTTTCATGATCACTAATGATTAGAATGAGTACAAAACCCTTATGGAATGAGATTCACCCATAAGCATGCAACACTTAGTACTCTTTTCCAATCTAAATTACTAGTTAACCAGAAAATGATCAGTTTGTAGTTAAATAAGTGACGATGATGAAGTACTTCCTTAAGGATTAAGCATACATAAAAAATATTAAAATTAAACACATTCTGTTATACAAGAATCAACTCACAGATAAATTATATAAGTGGAGCAATTCTTATGAAAAATAGGTATAAGAACTAGTTCACCTAACAAATGAAAAAGAAGCTAATTTGGGGAATAGAATTGCTGGGAGAATCAAGTTGGGTGGTTCAACAAATAAAATTCTTTAAAATGGGTGTAATATCTACTTATGTAGAAGGTCCCAGATGTTTGAAAATTAAATCAATCTAGTATTTACTCCTTGATGGTGAATTATTTCAAAGAATCATAACCACATTATACCTTTTATGTAAAAAAGAAATTAAAGTCAAGAGCATCCTAAAGATGTAAAATTGTGTATGGAAGTCACTCAAAGAAGAGATTTGTTAATCATAATTTTTAATTGAGTTATTTTGGCTGATACTTAGAAAGGGCTGAAAGTTATCTCTAGGATTTGCTAGGAGTGTCAAAATTTCTCTCCTTTGCACTTATAGTCCTCTAAAAAATTTTAGACTTTCACGAGTCTCTAACAATTTGATCAATGGGGACTGAACCTTCTCCATCACTTTCATTCTTAAAATAGTTAAATAAAGTTTATCTTATGGGGATTGATTACCATTTCCAATAGATTGAACCAAATGCTTTAGCACATTGACGATTGAGGTTTTGCATAATTTTATTGAATTGACCTGATCATTCTTTGGTATCATTAGTTTTAGTCATAATTACAAATAATGTACTTAGTTTATCAACAAGAGAGTTAAATATTTTTGTAAGAGCCATGGAATTCACCTCAAATTCTTCTCAATTTATCTTCTAATTATTAATGGCCAAATGGAATAAGCAAATAAGCTCATCCTGAACTTGTTTTAAAATTAAATATGCCAAAGGGAAGTGGCACAAACTACTTTCATTTGTTATATATGTGCTAAAATAACTCTAAAAACGGTGACAAGGTAAACACCTTCCATCTTCTCTCATTGAGACTAAGGTAATGCTCCTCATCGAATACGACTATCATAACTAGATGATAGTTACCACATTTAATTATAAAGAGATAGAGCTTCNGGTGCTAAAATAACTCTAACAACGGGGACAAGGTAAACACCTTCCATCTTCTCCCGTTGAGACTAAGGTACTGCTCCTCATCGAATACGACTATCATAACTAGATGATAGTTACCACATTTAATTATAAAGAGATAGAGCTTCAAGAATGGTGATATGATAATGATGAAGGCTTTCAAACTTTGTTAAGGAATTCAAATAATAGATTGCTATAATTTATGCATAATTATTAAGGCTTGTCATCATTTAAGTATTGTAAGACCTCTATGCCCTAATCTCTTAGAACGTAGGTAAATCTTATTATTATTATTATTATTATTAACTTAATCTTTTTGCAGCATTACTATCAAAAATATTAGTAAACAGATAAATNCTAATGATGAAGGCTTTCAAACTTTGTTAAGGAATTCAAATAATAGATTGTTATAATTTATGCATAATTATTAAGGCTTGTCATCATTTAAGTATTGTAAGACCTCTCTGCCCTAATCTCTTAGAACATAGGTAAATCTTATTATTATTATTATTATTAACTTAATCTTTTTGCAGCATTACTATCAAAAATATTAGTAAACAGATAAATAAATATTTATGGTTAAAAGTCAATAGATCGAGTTTAAAGTAAGTATAAGATGTGAAAGAAAACAACTCGCTGAGCCAATAAGATAATTCCACTAAATCAACATAACTAACTCCTCAATTAGAGAGTCAAAACCAATGGCTCGACTATAGTAATTAATGCACAGATGCACAACCAGACTAAAGTNATATAAGATGTGAAAGAAAACAACTCGCTGAGCCAATAAGATAATTCCACTAAATCAACACAACTAACTACCTCAATTAGAGAGTCAAAACCAATGGCTCGACTATAGTAATTAATGCACAGATGCACAACCAGACTAAAGTAGCTAAATAATTCTCCAAAAAAGCTCAATTCAGTCCACAATCAAGTTGGCCCAACCCTCAACAGACTAAGTGTGCATTTGGGAGGGCTTATTTAGAGCAGTGGCGTTTTGAAAACGCCATCGACGTGTTTGAAAATAGCGTTTAGAAGCCTCCCTCAAAAAGTCATTCCGCCTTTTGTATTAGACGCGGATCGCGGGGTCCTGCCCACAATCTGTGTTTCATTTGGTCAAAAGACAAGTAAAGCCCTTGCACTCGCTTCCTCTTCCTCACGTGTTCGTTCGATTCCAAGCTCGGATTCGGGTGACACTCAGCCAGATGAATCTCCCCCATTTTCTGTTCTAGGGTTTTTCTTTTCTGCACCTCGTCAAGAGGGAGCTTGCTAGGGTTTTTCTAGGACCCTACAACATCACCTGACCAAGAAGCGAGCAAGGACTTGTCTTCCGCCTCTGGCCAAGAAGCGGGTCCGCCTAAGGAAGAGTGAACGCCAGTTGTGGAGCATGTGACACAGAAGAAGAGGGCCAAGAAGAGGGGAAGGGAGGAAATGGATGTGAATCTCTTTGTTTATTTCCGTTCTAGGGTTTTCTTTCCATGAATCTCTCTGTATATCTCTCTCTCTCACTCTCTTTATTTGTGTGTGTGTGATTAGGGGATAATTTTTTTAAACCAATTAATTTTTTTCTCATGTTAGCTCTCCATATGTTGCCAAAAAATTCCTAATTCAGCTTCTCTTTTTGCTTTATTATGATCTTCAGTTAATTTCCAGAAGACTTTAGTGTAAGATATTAAATACTCTGGCTCTCACAACAAAGCCCATAGATTTTAGTATTATATGAAATTCTAAAACAAAAATAATAGAATTTCTAAGTTTAAAATATGTCGTAGATATGTAAATACATTTTCTTCTATTTGAGTTTACTTTCTTCTTAAATTTAAATTAAATTATTTAAAAATTAGAGTAAAATGTACATTATTGATTACAATTTACATTACAGATAATTTAAACTTCTTTTTAAAAAAATTATCTACAAAAAATTACAGATAAGCTGTTTTCCAAACACACATATCAAACAGTTAAACAATTTATCCAGAACAGAGGCGGAATAATCATTTATCTAGAATCAGCTATTTTCTAAACACACAAACCAAACAGTCAGCCAACTTATCCGAATCAACTGACCATCAGCAGATTATCAGGATAAGCTGCTTATCAGCAGAAACTGGATATTATCAGGATAAGTTGCTTATCAGCAGAAGCTGGATAAGCTTCAGCTGCCCCAAACAAACCCTAAATTGCCAAAAAAAAAAAAGATTAACTCCTCTCATGATCTAAATGACCAATGCCAACAAAAATTTAAGCCTTGGAAAAATTTTTTTATAAAAAACAATTATCCAGATAAAAACCATTAAACTAATATCAATTATAATGCCACTGTGTAAAGAAACATAGAAATAGAAAGAAGAACCATAGATCTGAAAACCCTCCTTATTGGTGTTGTGGATTTGCATAATACTATTAATCAGAAACAATTACAACTCTTTGCCATAATTAGACTTTAGCCATGAAGTTCCCTCGTCCAGCTCTGCAGACTGCTGTTATGCTCATCAGCCAGAGAGCCGATAGCAATTTCTAGAGACACGAGAGCTTGAAACAACACCATTGATCCTAAATAAACCACAATCATATCAATTAAGCAAAACACAGCTGCACTGTCTGTATGATCGCTAACATTCTCAAACAAAAAAAAAAACTTCTTTTTTTTCACTTCATAAGTATATACAGCCATCAGCTCACCAGACCAACCAAAAACAGCAGAAAATTAAAGAGATAAGTCAACAAAATCGAAGCGNCTCTACAATTATCGCATCCTTAATATGTCATTCTATTAGATGGGAGCCTTTGAATTAAAATTGTGAGGACCTAGCCAAAACTTTTGGTGGTATTCTTACTGAAGTAATAATACATGTCATTTTTAAGAAATGTCAACCTTTATAAATATGGAAAATAGTGCAACAGGAAGGGTGACTCTCTCTCTCTTGAATTTTTTTCTTCTATTAAAAAGTCCGTTAAATTCTTGAGGCTTTTCTATCTTTTCTCTCACAGTTCCTTCTTTTTCTTATGCACTTTCTAATCTTTGGGCACGAACTAAGGATAAATTTGGGTTCAACACCCAACTGTAGGAGATGAGGCATATCACTGAGATAGTGGTAGATAAGCACATCAAGACCGAGCCAAATAAAGGTTCAAAAACCACATGATGACCATCCCCTAATAATACTTTCTCTCGGTGAATCACTGAAGTTGAAGCAACTTAATGATTCTTGATCCCTACTCTAAAATCATATTGAAGCAAGACTGATTCGTCTGATCACATCAGCTCCTTTCGGTTTACAGGGTGCTTACTAAAGGTGAACGACACATTGAAATGTTGTATCTTCTTTGTAATAATAAAGGTGTTTACAATTCAATGGTTCAATAGCCTACCACCTAGAGTATCACTTCATTCCCAAAAATTCAAAAGGATTTTTATGACATAATTTTCTAGTGCGCAGAAGCCTCGAAGAAATTCTCAAGCACTGTTACAGTNACCATTCGATTAGTTTAAATTATATTTGAAATGTGTTAAATTATTTGAATTACTCAAAATCTTACAAATTTATTTGTATTATTCAAATTGTTTGAAATTCTTCAAAAGTTTAACACTAAATGAAATTAATATTTTAACCTGTATGAATCTTAGCACAAATGCACAATAGTCAAAACACAACTAAAAAAAAATTATAATATCATGTCTCACCCACAAAAAATTCAAATTTAGAGGAAATATGCGAGATTTCACTCTCAAAAAACACAAAAGCGAGTTTTCACTCAAAGAAACTANTCCATTCGATTAGTTTAAAATATGTTTGAAATGTTTTAAATTATTTGAATTGTTCAAAATCTTATAAATTTATTTGTATTATTCGAATTGTTTGAAATTCTTCAAAAGTTTAACACTAAATGAAATTAATGTTTTAACCTGTATGAATCTTAGCACAAATGCACAATAGCTAAAATACATCTAAAAAAAACATAATATCATATCTCACCCACAAAAAAAATCAAATTTAGAGGAAATATGCGAGATTTCACTCTCAAAAAACACAAAAGCGAGTTTTCACTCAAAGAAACTAAATAAATCAAAAAGAAATATTAAAAAAATTAAGCAAAGAGGAGAATCTGAAGATAAATATGAAATTATAGGCTTTACTATAAATGAAGAAGTAAAGCTGAAGATCATATTATATTTTAGATAATTTACAGTTTTTAGAGTATATAATTATTTTTAATGAAAAATTTATTTTATATTTCGGACAATAATGATTTGAACACCATCGAACAAATGACTGTTCGTGTTTGACTTATTTATAAACTGAAAGAAAAAATTTTATTAGAGTTCATCTCATCTGCTTATCAAACGAATCGAAGCTTCTTCAACAGACACAGAAGAATGAAAATGTTTATAAGATAGCGCATTAATTTTGTGTTAAAAGCAGTAAAATTATGTTTGAATTTTTAATATTTCATTATTTTTCAGACAATAAAATTATATATTTTGTTAGGAGTATGAAAGTCATACACAAGTGTAAAGGTTTTGACGAAGGTGAATTTAAAACTGGTGTGAAATTTAATGATTTCGGGTTATTTTTATATGAAATTGATTTATATGTTTTATTTTATTTATTATATGAAAACGATTATGCATCATGCTTTTAAATTAATTTTAATTATTTTATTTTATTTTATTTAAAATTTGTTTATAATTATTAGTGGATGAATAATTGAATATTTATCTTGAAGATTATGCTGATGATTTTGTGTCCTTAATTTATAATTTAAATTTTATTTTCCTTTTTTGGAAATAGAAAAAAAACACTAATCAAATGCAACGGGTAATAAGATTTACGGTAAGAACAAAATTTAAAATTCATTTTGTTTTAAAAATGTATGGAGGGCTACGTGTCGACCTATGAATGGTAGTGGCAGTTGCAGCAGTCTGCAACTATCCAGATCCCACGTGGCAGGCATCCGATCCGTGTCGTGAAGCGGGGGACAGCACGGGTGCGAGCAAGCGCCCCAATTGATGAGCCCGCGTGGGCCCATGGCTTCTTGACGGCCCTGCCGGTCTTTGTGGGACCCGGTATTTTCATTAGAATGGGTTCCAGTATGGCATAACGCTGCTTCGTGTTGAGCGGATACAGTTGATCCGCGGGGAAAAATAAGAAATATGAGATAGTAGGGCCCACGTCGGAGCTGCGCACCCGGTGGTGCGACTGTGCCGAGTCCACATGTTTTGCGCAGGGGTTGGTAGTGGGGCCCGCCCACGACGCAGAGGTCAATGAGTTTTTTCTCGTTGCGCCCCCACACGTACTCCGCGTCCGTGTCGGTGACTCGGCGTGGAGGAGAAAAATATGGATCCCGTTCACTCAATTCTTAATAATATTANACTCAATTCTTAATAAAATTATTATGACAATTTTTTTAAAAAAATAAAATAACTCTTTATATTCATCATTTATGATACTAAATATCATAAATACAAATATTAAACTTTAAATATTATAAATCTAAATATAAATGAATTGTGTGATAGGCATGTGCAAAGGAAAAAAAAAAAGTAAATTTCACAGGCAATCATGAAGCCAATGATTGTGATGAAATTAGTACTGACAATCCATGGGTGACTAAGAGTCGTCATGAGCAAATGTTTAAGAATGATCATCTAGCATTAATGAACAGAAATGTATCGCGGGAAGCTCAATCAGGAACAGACATCCCAAGGGTGACCGATCTTAAGCCCAGCGAACATGAGGCTCGTGATCACAACTAAAATCAGGAAGCAAGTATCTCGTGTCACACATGTCAGACCAACCGATGAGGTCTAGAAAAAGTCTTTGGCCAGGAGACTACACGTGGTGTCGAGTGGTCAACACCGAGAGTTCAATGATCATGTGATTTGAAATAAGCAGCTGACAACTTGAGCGCCCAAAAGGATGTTTGTGGTAATAATAGAGGGAAGCTCTGTGTTCTACAATTATCACATCCTTAATATGTCATTCTATTAGATGGGAGCCTTTGAATTAAAATTGTGAGGTCCTAGCCAAAACTTTTGGTGGGATTCTTACTGAAGTAATATACATGTCTTTTTTAAGAAATGTCAACCTTTATAAATATGGAAAATAGTGCAACAGGAAGGGTGACTCTCTCTCTCTTGAATTTTTTTCTTCTATTAAAAAGTTCGTTAAATTCTCGAGGCTTTTCTATCTTTTCTCTCACAGTTCTTTCTTTTTCTTATGCACTTTCTAATCTTTGGGCACGAACTAAGGATAAATTTGGGTTCAACACCCAATTGTGGGAGATGAGGCATATCACTAAGATAGTGGTAGATATGCACATCAGGACCGAGCCAAATAAAGGTTCAAGAACCACATGATGACCATCCCCTGATAATACTTTATCTCGGTGAATCACTGAAGTTGAAGCAACTTAATGATTCATGATCCCTACTCTAAAATCATATTGAAGCAAGACTGATTCGTCTGATCACATCAGCTCCTTTCACTCTACAGGGTGCTTACTAAAGGTGAACGACACATTGAAATGGTGTATCTTCTTTGTAATAATAAAGGTATCTACAATTCAATGGTTCAATAGCCAACCACCTAGAGTATCACTTCATTCCCAAAAATTAAAGGATTTTTATGACATAATTTTCTAGTGCGCAGAAGCCTCGAAGAAATTCTCAAGCACTGTTACAGTAATGCCAAGAGTAAGGAGAAACATTACAGAAGTTTATAATTCGATGTTTGAAGGAGATGTGAGAGGTACATGATTTAGAGCTCATAGTCACACATGTAACCCCCGCCTAGGGCTCGAGAGAAGATTTGTTTCTATACACCTTAGAGTTATAGTGACTGAAGAAACTGACGAAGCTACTGCAACTTAACTAATTACGACAATTCAACCAAACAGTACAACCTACTTATAGTTTCTTAGACATCTGAACAAGATCAACCTTATTCACTAAAAAGATGTTCTCATGACGGTGATTAAAAATCCAGCAGCTCGTCACGATCATCAATAAATCCTTGATATGAAGATGACCACTCATGATCTTACCAAGAGACGCAGACTCAGAAAGGACAACATGAAAATACTAAGGGAAAACATTATATTAAGGGTGACAAGTGAATCACTATTTAAAAAGACCACCACCACCAACTCATCACATCCCTTAAATGACTCTGTTGAGGACTTTCAATGATGAAAATTAAGGAAGCCATCCAAAATAAAAACTACTATCAGAAAAATGTACTCCCATGATGGCCAGTAGATACATTCGTGAGGTGTAGAATGATTATGCCTGCCATCATGAAAATGAGAACAAAATCAAGAAATTTCAACACCTTTGGACCCATATTGAAGAATTGATTCCAACCAAAATGTTGAAGGATTTATTTGCACTCATAGCATTAGATTATGTTATGGGAAAAGCTTCGGCAATAGAAGAGTAAGGTGAACCAGCCTAGGCACATGGCATCCACATCTTGGGACTCATCCGTGACATGTTAAGAGGAGATGGAGCTGAGATCTCCCAACAAGTGAGTCTAAATAGACTTTGCTCAGGCAAGCCAAATGTGATTGCCTTCTCCTTGTGAAAAGTTGTGTATCATGCACTCATCATATTTATTGATGAATACCTACATCCTAAGAGCAACCCCTACAACAATGTGATCATCGTTATAACCCTCATAAAGATTTTCAAATAGATAGCATACCCCTCGATACCATCCATTCAATAAAAATATTGTTAAAATCCGTATTATATAAAATAGGTCTCAAAACTGGGCTTCTCATGGATACATTGTTTCTTCAGGGAGAAAAGGGAAGCTTTAAGATTTCTTGCACTACATATCACCTAGGGAGAGGGTGATAAACAATTCAATGGCATGCCCGACTTCATTGTAGTTGATCCACTTGTGACTTACAATACTATTATCAGTTACCATTTACTGAACATCATCAAAGTAGCCATCTCAATGTCAGTAGTCATTTCAAAGTACCACGTGGTAGTAAAATTTCCTAGCAATGAAGGAATTATCACAATAAAAGAAGACATGGAGCCGTCACCCACTTGCTACTTACAACTCATTAGCAGCGTACACCAGGAAATACTGGAGATGGATACGTAGTGAAGGATTGGCCCAAAAACCAGTGAGACCATAGAAAAAATCTTTGCCAACCTTCATATTAAATTTATGTCATTTTGACTAAGTGTGGGTTTTGATGCAGAGTATAAAAAGAATCTTGCTTGGATCCTCTAGGAGTATCATGAATTTTTTTTCCTTGTTAGCCGAATAAATGCTAACAGTTTCCATAGACGTGGCTTGCCACTTCCTCAACATTAACCCTTTAGCCCAACTAACATAGTAGAAAATGTGGTCTGAGGTAGTGTCCTTGGCCTATCCAATTAAGGAGGAAGTTTAGAAGCTATTGGAAGTATGACACATCGAGGAAGTACAATACCTAAATTAGGTGTTGAATGTGGTGATGATTTGTAAAGAGACTAAAAAATAATGGATGAGTGTCGATAGAATGCATCAATTTTATGTGATTTCATCTGTATTTTACTCTACATTTTGCATATTATTTTCACTTATTTATCATATATTTACACTTGAGAAATTTTTCCTTGATGTTGTACAGGTTATAGGTGTTGAACACTTAAAATGGGGTCAAAACATGTCATATAGTACTATCCGGCGTGACCACGCCTGATCTATGTGTGACTATGCCAGATCTAGGCATGACCACACTCAAACTGGCATGAAGACGCCAGTTTCAGGCTTGACCATAACAGANATCGCTTCCCCGCGAAGCCATTGCGAAAGGGAATGGGAAGGTAGGAGCTTTCTTATTGTCTCTGCTTATTTTCTTATGAGAGCGGGGGGGAAGGGGTAGAGCCGCCGCCTGATTTGACGTGTCGCAGGAGGAGTAGTGCGCAGGTGATGACGTCAGCCCTACTCGGTCACACCTTCACTGCGGTACGGACTGACGAGCGGCGCCTGCCATCATTAACCCCCCCACCCGTTCTTCGACCCGCTTCCCGGAGCCGGCTTAGCGCTTCTTTTAACACTTTTCCCAACCCTTTTGCTTCAAAAATAGTTGAATTAAGATTATCAACGTGTGAACGAACCAAATACAAGCGAATACGGTTTATGTTCGTATTGAGTTGATTTGAAAATAAATGTGTTTGAAATAAGCTCGTATTTAAAATTATTAAATTATTATTAGTGTTCGATTCGATTGGTTTAAAATATATTTGAAATATTTCAAATTATTTGAATTATAAGATCTTACAAATTTATTTATATTATTCGAAGTGTTTGAAATCCTTTCGAAAGTTTAAAACTAAATGAAATTAATGTTTTAACCTGTATGAATCTTAGCTCAAATGCACAATAGCCAAAACACAACTAAAAAATAATGATAATATCATATCTCACCCACAAAAAATTCAAATTTAGAGGAAATATGTGAGATTTCACTCCAAAAAACTCAAAAGCTAGGGGTTTCACTCAAAGAAACTAAATAAATCAAGAAGAAATATAAAAAAAAATTAAGCTAAGAGAAGAATCTGAAGATAAATATGAAATTATACGATTTAATATAAATCAAAAAGTAAAGCTGAAGATCATATTATATTTTAGATAATTTACAAATTTTTAGAGTATATAATTATTTTTTATGATAAATTTATTTTATATTTCGAACAATAATGATTTGAACACGATCGAACAAATGTCTGTTCCTATTTAATTCATTTATAAATTGAAAGAAAAAGCTTTATTTGAGTTTTACTTATCGAACGAATCGAAGCTTTTTCAACAGCCCTAACCAACGTGAAGTTAAAATGATATTTATATTTTTAATTATTAACCAACACAGAGGAATGAAAATGTTTATAAGATAGCGTATTAATTTTGTGTTAAAAGTAGTAAAATTATGTTTTGAATTTTTAATACTTCATTATTTTACAGATAATAAATTAATTTTAATTATTTTATTTTATTTTATTTTAAATTTGGTTATAATTATTACTAGATGAATAATTGAATATTTATCTTGAAGATTATGCTGATGATTTTGTGTCCTTAATTTAAAATTTAAAATTTAAATATCGCTTTCTTTTTTTGGAAATAGAAAAAAAATATACTGATCAAATGCAACGGGTGATAAGATTTCCGGCAAGAAGAAAATTTAAAATACATTTTGTTTTAAAAATGTATGGAGAGCTACGTGTCAAGCTATGAATGGTAGAGGCAGTTGCAGCAGTCTGCAACTATCCAGATCCCACGTGGCAAGCATCCGATCCGTGTCGTGAAGCGGGGGACAGCACGGGTGCGAGCAAGCGCCCAATTGATGAGCCGGCGTGGGCCCATGGCTTCTTGACGGCCCTGCCGGTCTTTGTGGGACCCGGTCTTTTCATTAGAATGGGTTCCAGTATGGCATGACGCTGCTTCGTGTTGGGGGGGATACAGTTGATCCGTGGGGAAAAATAAGAAAGATGGGATAGTAGGGCCCACGTCAGAGCTGCGCACCCGGTGTCGCGACTGTGCCGAGTCCACATGTTTTGCGCGGGGGTTGGTAGTGGGGCCCGCCCACGACGCAGAGGTCAATNGAAGAAAGATGAGATAGTAGGGCCCACGTCGGAGCTGCGCACCCGGTGGCGCGACTGTGCCGAGTCCACATGTTTTGCGCGGGGGTTGGTAGTGGGGCCCGCCCACGACGCAGAGGTCAATGAGTTTTTTCTCGTCTGCGCCCCCACACGTACTCCGCGTCCGTGTCGGTGACTCGGCGTGGAGGAGAAAAATATGGATCCCGTTCACTCAATTCTTAATAATATTATTATGACAATTTTTTTTAAAAAAATAAAATAACTCTTTATATTCATCGTTTATGATACTAAATATCATAAATACAAATATTAAACTTTAAATATTAGAAATGTAAATATAAATGAATTGTGTGATAGGCATGTGCAAAGGAAAAAAAAAAAGTAAATTTCACAGGCAATCATGAAGCGAATGATTGTGATGAAATTAGTACAGGCAATCCATGGGTGACTAAGAGTCGTCATAAGCAAATTTTTAAGAATGATCATCTAATGAACAGAAATGTATCGCGGGAAGCTCAACCAGGAACTGACATCCCAAGGGTGACCGATCTTAAGCCCAGCGAACATGAGGCTCGTGATCACAACTAAAATCAGGAAGCANGAAATATGGATCCAGTTCACTCAATTCTTAATAATATTATTATGACAATTTCTTTTTAAAAATAAAATAACTCTTTATATTCATCATTTATGATACTAAATA
Source organism: Phalaenopsis hybrid cultivar (assembly GCA_002079205.1). Lineage (NCBI taxonomy): Eukaryota > Viridiplantae > Streptophyta > Magnoliopsida > Asparagales > Orchidaceae > Phalaenopsis > Phalaenopsis hybrid cultivar. Next base: position 30,401 of record JXCR01139562.1, read on the forward strand.
TAATAAATACAAATAATAAACTATAAATATTAAAAATGTAAATATAAATGAATTGTGTGATAGGCATGTGCAAAGGAAAAAAAAAAAAGTAAATTTCACACACAATCATGAAGCCAGTGATTGTGATGAAATTAGTGCAGGCGATCCAAAGACATTGATGGGTGATTAAGAGTCGCCATAAGCAAATGTTTAAGAATGATCATCTAGCATTAATGAGCATAAATGTATCGCGGGAAGCTTAATCAGGAACTGACATCCCAAGGGTGACCGATCTTAAGCCCAACGAACATGAGGCTCGTGATCACAACTAAAATCAGGAAGCAAGTATTTTGGGTCACACATGTCAGACCAACCGATGAGGTCTAGAAAAAGTCTTCGGTCGGGAGACTACACGTGGTGTCGAGTGGTCAACACTGAGAGTTCAATGATCATGTGATTTGAAATAACAGCTGACAACTTGAGCGCCCAAAAGCATGTTTGTGGCAATGATAGAGGGAAGCTCTGTGTTCTACAATTATCACATCCTTAATACGTCAATCTATTAGATGCGAGCGTTTGAATTAAAATTGTGAGGTCCTAGCCAAAACTTTTGGTGGGATTCTTATTGAAGTAATATACATGTCATTTTTATGAAATGTCATCCTTTATAAATATGAAAAATAGTGCAATAGGAAGGGTGACTCTTTCTCTCTTGAATTTTTTTTCTTCTATTAAAAAGTCTGTTAAATTCTCGAGGCTTTTCTATCTTTTTCTCTCACAGTTCCTTTTTTTTATTATGCACTTTCTAATCTTTGCGCACGAACTGAGGATAAATTTGGGCTCAACACCCAACTGTGGGAGATGAGGCATATCACTAAGATAGTGGTAGATGTACCTCAAGACCGAGCCAAATAAAGGTTCAAAAACCACATGATGACCATCCCCTGATAATACTTTCTCTCGATGAATCTCTGAAGTTGAAGCAACTTAATGGTTCATGATCCCTACTCTAAAATCATATTGAAGCAAGAGTGATTCGTCTGATCACATCAGCTCTTTTCGGTCTACAGGGTGCTTACTAAAGGTGAACGACGCATTGAAATGTTGTATCTTCTTTATAATAATAAAGGTGTCCACACTTCAATGGTTCAATAGCCTGCCACTTAGAGTATCACTTCATTCCCAAAAAATCAAAAGGATTTTTATGACATAATTTTCTAGTGCGCAGAAGCCTCGAAGAAATTCTCAAGCACTATTACAGTTATGCCAAGAGTAAGGAGAAACATTACATAAGTTTATAATTTGATGTTTGAAGGAGATGTGGGAGGTACATGATTTAGAGCTCATAGTCACACATGTAACCCCCGCCTAGGGCTCAAGAGAAGATTTGTTTCTATACACCTTAGAGTTATAGTGACTGAAGAAACTGATGAAGCTACTGCAACTTAACTAATTACGACAATTCAACAAAACAGTACAACCTACCTATAGTTTCCTAGACATCTGAACCATATCAACCTTATTCACTAAAAAGATGTTCTCATGACGATGATTAAAAATCTAGTAGCTCGTCACGATCATTAATATATCCTTGATATGAAGATGACCACTCATGATCTTACCAAGAGACGCAGACTCAGAAAGGACAACATGAAAATACTAAGGGAAAACATTATATCAAGGGTGACAAGTGAATCAGTATTTAAAAAGACCACCTCCAACAACTCATCGCATCCCTTAAATGACTCTATTAAGGATTTTCAATGATGAAAATTATGGAAGCCATCCAAAATAAAGAGGACTATCAGAAAAACGTACTCCCATGACGACCAGTAGATACATCTGTGAGCTGTAGAATGATTATGCCTGCCATCAGGACAATGAGCAAAAAATCGAGAAATTTCAACACCTTTGGACCCATATTGAAGAATTAATTCCAACCAAAATGTTGAAGGAGTTCTTTGCACTCATAGAATTAGACTATGTTATGGGAAAAGCTTCGGCAATAGAAGAGTAAGGTGAACCATCCTAGGCACATGACATCCACATCTTGGGACTCATCCGCGACATGTTAAAAGGAGATGAAGCTGAGATCTCCCAACGAGTGAGTCTAAATAGACATTGCTCAGGCAAGCCATATATGATTGCCTTCTCCTTTGTGGAAAAGTTGTGTATCATGCACCATCATATTTATTGATGAAGGCCTACATCCTAAGAGCAAACCATACAACAATGTGATCATCGTTATAACCCTCATAAAGATTTCCAAATGAAGAGCATACCCTTCGATACTGTCCATTCAATATAATTATTGTTAAAATCCGTATTATTTAAAATAGGTCTCAAAACTGGGCTTCTCATGGCTACATTGTTTCTTCATGGAGAAAAGGGAAGCTTTAAGATTTCTTGCACTACATATCACTTAGGGAGAGGGTGATAAATAATTTAATGACATGCCCGACTTCATTTTAGTTGATTCACTTGTGAATTACAATATTATTATCAGTCACCATTTACTGAACATCATCAAAGTAGCCATCTCAATGTCAGTAGTCATTTCAAAGTACCATGTGGTAGTAAAATTTACTAGCAATGAAGAAATTATCACAATAAAAGAAGACATGGAGCAGTCACCACTTGCCACTTACAACTCATTAGCAGTGTACACCAGGAAATGCTGGAGATGGATATGTAGTGAAGGATTGGCCCAAAAACCTGTGAGACCATAGAAAAAATCTTTGCCAACCCCGATACTAAATTTAAGTCATTTTGACTAAGTGTGGGTTTTGATGCAGGGTATAAAAAGAATCTTTCTTGGGTCCTCTAGGAGTATCATAATTTTTTTTCCTTGTCAGTTGAATAAATGCTAACAGTTTCCATAAACGTGACTTGCCACTTCCTCAACATTAACCCTTTAGCCCAACCAATAGAGCAGAAGCAGAAAATGTGGTATGAGGCAATGTCCTTGGCCTATCCAATTAAGGAGGAAGTTTAGAAGCTATTGGAAGTCAGACACATCGAGGAAGTACAATACCTAAATTAGGTGTTGAATGTGGTGATGATTTGTAAAGAGACTTAAAAATAATGGATGTGTGTCGATAACATGCATCAATTTTATGTGATTTCATCTATATTTTACTCTACATTTTGAATATTATTTTCACTTATTTAAATTTATTTACACTTGAGAAATTTTTTCCTTGATGTTGTACAGGTTATAGGTGTTGAACACATAAAATGGGGTCAAAACACGCCATATAGTACTATCCAACGTGACCACGCCTGATCTATGTGTGACTATGCCAGATCTAGGCATGACCACACTAGAACTGGCATGAAGACGACAGTTTCGGGCCTCACCATGCCAGAGTCTGGCGTGATCACGCTGCTGGACCGACATATCTCATTTTGTAAAATTTTTTCATGTTGATTTTTGTTGGATCCTTAGAAGGGAAGTTAGAGCACGAATTGAAACATTCTTGGATAGAGAGAGAGTTGGAGATGGTTGGAGAAGAAGTTTTTGAGAGTTTTCCTTAGGTTTTCTCTTTCTCTCTAGTTGAGGTCCTAAGAGTTTTTTCTACGTTTTTTTCTTATATATTTCTTAAATGTTTGGAGAGGTTATCGTATGAGAGACTAGCTGGTTGCAGCGAAAGAGGGAACAATTCATTTTGTAAGTGTTTACTTTTCAGTTTTCCATGCAACAATAGTTTTGAGGGGGATGTTTTTTTTGGTGTTCTTTCTACCATGCGTAGCTAAACTTTCTTTCATGCCTCTATGATTTATGCAACGTGGTTTTGTGATTTTCATAAATGAATCCTTTCCCTATGTCAATTTTCTTAGATATCTGAGGTTTTATGTAGTTGTATCGGATCCTACCTATTCCTCACATGTGAATCCTACCTATTGCACAAAGGAATGAATGGTTAACAATAAAATTTGGATAATAATAGAAATATTTTATCCTTCTCTGTTTTCTTTGATTCATTCAAAAATAAATGATAGAATAGTTATTTAGCATAATTTGGCAACATTTTTAAATAGTTAACTCTCTAATATAAGGGTTATTATCTCTCAAATGGATATATCTAGCGATTCTATACTAAACCACGAACTATTTTCACATATGATGGATGTACCGGTAGATGCTCCATTGTTGAAAAAAACTAGAAAGGAATATTATTTTGAGCTTGCACAATACTATTAGAATGGTTTCTTCTAACTAAAAAAATTATCAATTTTTAAAAATTTACATTTAAATTTCTTAAGAAAACATATTTCAATCAATGGATTAAATATTTCTTTTCCCAAATAGCTAAATGCAGTTGGCATTAAGCATTATAAAAAAAATAAGATAGTCATGAATTTTCAAATCAAATATATTTCGTGCTCCTAGCTCATTAAACCAACATCTCAAATTTGAAGCATGTCCACTAGAAATTTTTAATGAATAGAGTCATTCACAAATTATTCTTTCTCAAGCCAAAATGTGACAATACTTTTCTTTAAGCTTATTAAGTTACAAGTAGCAGTTTCTTGGATTTCTAACTCTCATCTTCTAAGAATCTCTTTGAAGTCTATTATGGCATTCATGTTATCCTTTGTTTTGCCCTTAACATATATCAGAGTGTTGAAATTATTATAAAAATTTTTTTGTTTATGTGCATGATGACAAGATTATGCTTAATTATATAACTCTTTCGGTCAGGCTTATAAAAAAATAGACATTTTTGTCCGATTATGATTAACACCAAAACTAGGTAGAAGATGTCAATATAGTACGATGACATTTGGTATGTGAAGCTATGCACATAGAAACAAATAGTCTTTAAAAGCATTAATTAAGTAGTTGATAAAAGAGGTTATTATATGGAACTTCTTTAAACCTCTTAATTTTTTTGGTTTTAAATCTAGGAGACTCACAAGATCTATACTAAGTCTTTATTTGATTGGCCTTATAAAATTACATGCATCCGTTTACACAATAATTAATATCTTATAATTTCAAACCTAACCTAGAGATTATTTTTTTAGTTTTGTATAAGCATTGTGCAACTGATTTTTTCTTAGATTTTTCTTGATTTGGCGGCTCTTCTTCCACTTGACTAAAATAACAAGGCATGTTTTATCAAAGAACATTTCTACAAATCTACCTAAGTGAAATGCAATTTGAGAATCATAGCTCATTGAAGAAGTGGAGGAAATTAAAGGGCCAAACTCATCATGTGAAATATGAAAACAATAATCAGGTTGAAAACCCTGATTCTATAAATTATACATGATTTATGTGGCATTAAGTATGCTCTCCTTTTTTTTATTTGAATATGGACATACCTACTCTCAGATAGGAATGTCAGAAGATGAGATGTTGTTTGCACAAAAGTTTCAACACCATTCAAGTAGTCTTCTATGGTTTTTTTTTCTAAGACTTAATGTCGATTGTACATCCAAGACCTTAATGTATGATTATCAATATATGACCTATATATTTGATAAAAAAAATTCATAAAGTGCAACCGCTACCTAATAATATTAAAAAATGTATATTTAAACAAAATAGCTAAGAGGCTTGCATACTACACACAAAACACTAAAAAATTTATTATCACATCAAAAACATCACTGTTATAACTCTTTTAAAGTGAAATACACATTTTCATGCATAGGTTTAAAGCACCAAAATGTCATACATGTAAATTTGAAATTCTTGGTTTAAGATACAAAAATATGTAAGAGTTATGAGTTAACTATCTGAATTTCTCTTTAAAAAGAGGAATTTTCATTCATAGCACAAAGTTCTTATGTATTTACATACCCAAAACCTAATTCTTAGACACATAACATTCAGAACATTAATATCACATCAAATACATCAATATCATAACTTTTTAAAAATGTAATACACATTTTCATGCATGGGTTTAAACACCAAATTGCTATATATGTAAATTTAAAAGTTTAGGATGTTTCAGACACAAAATGATGTAAGAATTGTGCGCTAGGTATGTGAATTCCCTTTTGAAAAGAAGAATTTACATTCATGTACATAATTCTTATATATTTACATATCCTTATTGGAGTTTCTCATATTTTCAGGCATTGCACTTCAAACTTTGATATCACATCAAAAACATTGCAATTACAACTTTTCAAAAGTGAAATATACATTTTCATGCATTGGTTTAAAGCGCCAAAATGTCATATTTCTAAATTTGAAATTTATGTGTAAGATAGAAAATTATGTAAGAATTGTGTGTTAGGTATATAAATTTCCCTTAATAAATGAGAATTTACACTCATAGCTCACAATTCTTATGTATTTACATATGTCAAAGCTAAACTTTCATATTTTTACACATAACACTCCAAAATTTTAATATCACATCAGAAAGTTCACCATTATATGAAAGTTTAGGTGTGACGTACATAAATACATAAGAATTATGTAAGAAAAATGTCCTTTAGTTCATGTTAGAATGTTGGTCAAAAGAGGAATGAGGGAGAATAGAGAGAGGGAGAGTAAGTAATAAATAGTACTAATCTTTTTAAATAGATTTGCTAGTTTTCCTAAAGAAACACTTCCATATCTATAAATTATAGAGGATGCCTAGTAAATTTCATGTTTGCCCCTTAATTAATAGGAAGATTATAAGTTATTTGAGTCATTACATCTTTATATATACGTAACAGACCCCATATCTTTTTACCTTGGAAACATTATTGTTGGCGACATTTCATGTTTTTAACTGCAACTGGCACTATTTCATATTCTAACAGTCTAACTTGGTTGCTTGATCATCATTTGGTTGGCTAGAAGTTCTTCGACGGGCTAATAGATCTTGGATCGGCTTCTCTGAGAAAACCATTTGAATGGATCCCTTGTCCTCAGAAAGGGTTTCATCAGGTAGAGGGTGCATCACCGTAATCTGATGGACAACATTCCTTCATATGAGAGATCTTTATTTAATGTCGAGGGAAGTAACGTTGAGTGATCATTGATTTAACTTCATTTGAGTTATCGTTGGTTCACGTGTGGGGTGTTCCATGGTTCTGCCTACTTTCATTCGATCGACTCATAATCCAACCGACTGAAATAATGATTGACGACTTAATCTTTCGATTGTGATGTTTTGGACTTTTAATATCTTCTTTGCGTCATCTGTTTGATTTTCTCGAGATTCATGCAGTCAGATTTTCGATGTACACAGAAATAAAATTTATATTATGAGTCAACAATAACAACCACATGGTTTAGTTGCTTTGCTTAGCTTGGTGGCTATGTTGTCAGATCAAATTTATAATTAATAATAATAATTTCTCCTTGGAGGGAGGTCAACGGTCGTCTGTCATGGAGCTGCTTTCCGGTTCCCCCTTAATTGAAGCTTCTTTCATGCATGCATTCCTTTCTTTCCCTAAGCTAGGAAGTATCTGCAACTAATGGCTGATTCACGCTCTTCTTTTCTTTCTGCAGGAAGTGCCACCTACCCTCCCTCGTACGCTACATGTTGCAATGCCAGTGGCAAGCAAGTTCTTGTCATTCACACTATTTGGCAAATGGTGTCCTGCTCCCACTATTTACTTTTTCTTAATGCGTTTGAATTAATTTTCATATCTATGGCAATTCAATTCTCTCTGATCAACATGTGTTGTTTCTTCTTCTTTTCTTCGTAGAATGCGTAATTAGGAATTTAAGGTATGTTTGGGACAGTGGTGTAGTGTCATACTGTACTTTGTGATGTTTGACAAAACTATTTTTTGTCAGTGTTTTTAAAAATTTGCATTAGGAAGCTGTATTTTACATCGGAGCTAACAAAGCGCAATAATTGTTAGATAGCTATGGCTGACTTCAGATAGCTATGGCTGACTTCTTTGTAAAAAAATTTAATTATAATAGGCATCAATGCTTTTGGAACACCGACAATTCTAATAGTTCTTCTTTAAATCACCACAATTGCCCTAAATAGACCCTAATGTAATGTTGATATAAGAACTTCTAAAAATTGCATCGACCAAATTAATTATTATCAACTTGTCCGCATGATTTTTCACATACAAATCAATCATTATTTTCATATAGATTTCTTTTTATTGATATTATTTTTTATAGAGATATTTTTTATGGTACACAATTATTGGATCTCAAAATGTCTTGTGGGTCATGCCCAAATAAGGAAAAAGAAAACAATATTACTAGTATTTTTGTAAGAGTTTCAGAAGTCTTTCTTGAAGCAATGACCCCCCATTTTTAGGTTATAGGGGAGGTCAAGTAAATTACATATTCGTCCTTAATTAAATAGGAGCATTACCAATGATCATAAACTATTACACATTTACATATTCGTAATGACTCTGATACTTTTTGTCTTTAATAACTGCTATCGGCACTATTTCATATTCTTACTCATTATTGGCACAATTTTGAATTCGTAACCATAGGACTTGGTCATCTGGTTTATTTGGTTGGCTGAAAGTTCTTCAGTTGGTGGACAGATCATTGGTCGATCTTCGCAAGGGAATCTTTCACGGAGACTCCCTTATAAAGGTTTATTCCATTACGCAAAGGTTGAGAGAGTCGGTTTCATATGGCTATTCCCCGATTTAGATGTGCAATATTTCTTAGCTCGAATATACATTCCTTCGGTCAGTCTATGACCCAACTAAATTCAATGATATTTCAGGCCTCAACTTTGGAGTACAACAATAATGTTAGTCCATGACATAGTAGTTATGCCATTTAATTTTGTCTTCCATTACTCGGCGTAGAAAAGGAACCTTCCATTGCTGCGCCTGCCAGCCATCGACTTTGACTCGCGCATCAAAGCAAGAAGTCTTGGCATAAAAACCATGTAAAATTTTTCATTTCGGCAATTTATGTTTTTGAAAAGGAAATTTGTTCATTTCTAACCCTCGTACGCTAATTATTTTATGAAGAGTTAAAGCGCGCCGGCTTCGCTCTGTGTAGTAGTAGTAATTCATTTTTTATCAATTGAAATTGTTTTAAAATTAAAATAATATATAAATTATTAAATAAATTATATAATATATTTATTTTAAAATTTAATTAAATTAATAATATACCACACAAATCTAACTAGTTAAACATTTCTCTCCCATCACGCTACCATTCGACATCCTCTTTTCCCCTCCTTTTGTCACGGAACAGAAGAGAAGATAGCACTCCGAGAAAAATATTTGCGTACATAAGTAGTACGTAGTGTTGCGTACATCCAGGGGTTATTCAGGGGCTACAAAGGGATTATATCGGGGTTATACTCCTCTGTAACCCCCCTGTAACCTCATTGTAAACTACATGTAACCTACAGATGAGTTCCGCGCTTCTGTAATTTGATGAGTACAAATAAGTTACACGGAGGTTACAAGGGAGTTACACGGAGATTACAGGGGGGTATAACCCGGAAATAACCCCTCTGTACCCCCTGAATAACCTCTGACGTACGCAGCGCTGCGTACGTCTTATGTACGCAAATATTTTCCGCACTCCGGAACCTCTTCTTCTCTTTACGAATCAGCTCGATAGGGAGAGATCGGGTCAGACGAAGAGATAGAGAGCGAACCACAGGCTAAGTCAGCGCCGATGTGGAAAGTTAACCTATCAAAATGCGTCGTACAAAGTTTCGGAGATGTCAAAAATGAGGTGGCGACGAAGTGAATAAGTAGGAAAAACGGGCTTCTGAATTAATTAAATAAAAAAATGTTACTTAACTTAGAAAATTCATATATTAGTGTAGAAAAGTCATAAAAATAAAATAAAAATATCTCTGTGCTCAGTGAATAGAGGAAATTTTAATAAACCAAAAATAAAAAACTTTTATTTAGTATTTTTTAAAACTAATTAAAAATTCCTTAGACAAATTTAATTATAATTAATTAAAAAATATCATAATTGCATGAAATTTTGAGGGTTTGTTTCTAATGACCCTAGGGATGCTCTCTGATTTTTCAGAGGACACTCCTAGCCTCAAAAACCCTAGTTTTTTAGGAATTTAACCTTGTTTTAATTAAAAAAATGTATTAAAAATAAAAAAAAAATCAGAAAAATAAAAAATCAAGTTTGTTGTGTTCACAGTGGTTAGAGGACCAGAGGAAAGTAAAAAAAAAATTGGATTTAAAGTAAGAAATGCATTATTTATTATTTTCTTATTTAAAAAATTTTAAAAAAATTAAAATATGTAAATATGACTAAAAAAATCACAAAAATGCCTCTTATTAAAAGAAATAACCTAAGGATATTTCCATAAAAATTTCAAAGTCAAAAAACTAATTATAATATAAAATTGTATTTTTTTTTAAGAAAATAGCAATTTTTGCTTAAAATAATCATAGAAAATAAAATAAAAATAAAAATAATTATAAAATTAAGTTTGGGTGTTCTTTCAGATCAAAGCACCTTGGAAAAATAAAATTAAAGTTAAAATAAAAAGTTCGTCTTTAGCTTTTTTATTAATTAAAAATAACTAAAAATAATTAAAAATAATTAAAAATTTCAAAAAAATATAAATATGCGTCAAAATGTAACAAATTACTTCTTGATAAAGAAAAAAAAAACTTAAAAATGCTTTTAGAAATTTTCAAAATTGTAAAAAAATGTTTTTTAAGTGGTTGAATGAAATAATTATAAAAAAATAAAATAAAATCACAAAAAAATTTCTCTTAGTTTTTTAAAGTTGGGGAGATTAATACAACAACAACAACAACAACAAAGCCTTAATCCCACTACGTGGGGTCGGCTACATGAATCCTTTNTCGTTGTTGAAAAAAAACTAGAAAGGAATATTATTTTGAGCTTGCACAATACTATTAGAATGGTTTCTTCTAACTAAAAAAAATTATCATTTTTTTAAAAAGTTACATTTAATATCCTTAAGAAAACATATTTCAGTCAATGGATTAAATATTTCTTTTGGCAAATAGCTAAATACAGTTGGCATTAAGCTTTATAAAAAAAATAANCCGTTGTTGAAAAAAAACTAGAAAGGAATATTATTTTGAGCTTGCACAATGCTATTAGAATGGTTTCTTCTAACTAAAATAAATTATCAATTTTTTAAAAAGTTACATTTAATATCCTTAAGAAAACATATTTTAGTCAATGGATTAAATATTTCTTTTGGCAAATAGCTAAATACAGTTGGCATTAAGCTTTATAAAAAAAATAAGATAGTCATGAATTTTCATTTCAAATATATTTCCTGCTTCTAGCTCATTAAACCAACATCTCAAATTTGAAGCATGTCCACTAGAAATTTTTAATGAATAGAGTCATTCACAAATTATTCTTTCTCGAGCCAAAATGAGACAATACTTTTCTTTAAGGTTATTAAGTTACAAGTAGCAGTTTCTTGGATCTCTAACTCTCATCTTCTAAGAATCTCTTTGAAGTCTATTATGGCATTTGTGTTATCCTTAGTTTTGCCCTTAACATATATCAAAGTGTTGAAATTATTATCAATAATGTTTTTTCTATGTGCATGATGACAAGATTATGCTTAATTATATAACTCTTTCGGTAAGGTATATAAAAAAATAGACCTTTTTTTCCAATTATGATTAACACCAAAACTAGGTAAGAAAATGTCAATATAGTACAATGACATTTTGTATGTGAAGCTATGCACATAGAAACAAATAGTCTTTAAAAACATGAATTAAGTAGTTGATAAAAGAGGTTATTATATGAAACTTCTTTAAACCTCTTAATTTTTTGGGCTTTAAATCTAGGAGACTCACAAGATCTATATTAAGTCTTTATTGGATTGGCCTTATAAAATAACATGCATTTGTTTACACAACAATTAATATTCTATAATTTCAAACCTAACCTAAAAATTATTTTTTTCATTTTGTATAAGCATTGTGGAACTAATTTTTTCTTGTTTTGGTGGCTCTTCTTCCACTTGACTAAAATGACAAGGCATTGTTTTATCAAAGAACATTTCTACAAATCTACNAACACCAAACATAGAATCAATTTTTTTTTCTTCTTCATTAAAATTGAAAAAGGATTACATCACTGGGATGGAGATCCATTCCAGAAGATCTCAGCAGAAAAAAAAAAATTTAAAATAGTTAAAACTATTTACAACTACGCCCGATCAGTTCGGCTTTCACTACTTTTCAAGGAAAGCAGGGGAAGATTAAAATCCAGACATCATAATGAAGGAAATTGGAGCAGGGGATCTGTTCTCTGTTCTGATTTCGACTAAAAAACTGAGAAAAAAAATGTTTAGTTGTTTAGCTAGCCGCGGTTGAAAATCCATCGATCAGACGAACTCCTCCGGAGGTGGAAGGTTAAGGTCANAACCAGACATCATAATGAAGGAAATTGGAGCAGGGGATCTGTTCTCTGTTCTAATTTCGATTAAAAAACGGAGAAAAAAAATGTTCAGTTGTTTAGCTAGCCGCGGTTGAAAATCCATCGATCAGACGAACTCCTCCGGAGGTGGAAGGTTAAGGTCAATATTTAAACTGTGGTGCCGAACCAGAGGTAATGAATGTTGGAGATCGACGACAGAGGATGATTCAGAGTCGCTGTTCGCGCTGGAGTTTACCGGCGCATTAAACTCAGAGAGAATGATTGGCTGCTTCAGCGCGATTAAATGGTTGCCGTTATGGCCTGCAATAGTTACCTTTGCAGCCNGATGAATGTTGGAGATTGACGACAGAGGATGATTCAGAGTCGCTGTTCGCGCTGGAGTTTACCGGCGCATTAAACTCCGAGAGAATGATTGGCTGCTTCAGCGCGAGTAAATGGTTGCCGTTATGGCCTGCAATAGTTACCTTTGCAGCCATCGCTCCAGCCTGCTCCGATCTGACAAAGGGATCTAAGAAAAACAAAGGATGCGCCACAGCCATGGTGGCCGGCTGAAAGTGCTGGAAAGGGAAGCGCGATGCGCCGGGATGAAGAAGATTGAGCTCGAGCGGAGGGATGGGCGTTGCAAGGGGAGGCACAATAGATACAGCTTCACGAACAGAGGACTCCACCGTGCTGCTCTGGCTGCTAGGACTACCGGCGGCTCCTCCACCGTTAACGATCGGACTAGGACTCTTGTAGTTCTCCGAGCAGGGAAAATTGGTCTTCGCCTTANACGGAGGGATGGGAGTTGCAAGGGGAGGCACAACAGATACAGCTTCACGAACAGAGGACTCCACCGTGCTGCTCTGGCTGCTAGGACTACCGGCTGCTCCTCCACCGTTAACGATCGGGCTAGGACTCTTGTAGTTCTCCGAGCAGGGAAAATTGGTCTTCGCCTTAGATCCTCTGAATTCCCTTGCAGCAGCATCATAAGCCCTAGCCGCCTCCTCAGCCGTATCAAATGTACCAAGCCAGACCCGGCTCTTTTTCCCCGGATCCCTGATCTCCGCCGCGTATCTTCCCCATGGCCTCTTCCTCACACCGCGGAAGTGCATCTCCTTCCCGCCGCCCTCACAGGAGGCTGAGATCCCGTTGCCGCCAGATCTTCCTGCTCCGGTTCCCTTCTCCCTGGGCGCCATCGAAGGAGCTTAGGAACGAAATCGGAAGCAAACGAACAAAGAAATTAGGCAGAAAACTGTCTGTGGGGTGAGAAGCGTGAAGGCGAGGGAGGTGCGTTATAAGGGGAAAGGAAGATGCGACTGATTTATAGAGAATTGGCGTCTCAGATGAACGGTTGGATGTTGCGCTCGCACGGGTTAAGAGGGAGCGGTAGAGCGGTAAAATTGAAACTATTCGGCGCAGTCAATGATAATTTCGACTGCACGTAGCCGAAGCCTTCGTCCGCAACCCCGTACGTTAATAAAAAAGCAGAACACCCAGATTGGCACCCGTCAGTGAAGGTGCGAGAGTGGGGGTGATTTGTGGGTAAACAAAGTTTAGGAACTTAACGTGTGAGCCGGATCCACGCAGAATGGAGGCTGTAACGGCCGTGAGTGGGGACGGCTGCGGGCCTCCACACGCACCATCCATCGGTGTCAACCGCTCCCGCCGTGCAACTCGGATCGTGCGGCTAGNTGGTAAAATTGAAACTATTCGGCGCAGTCAATGATAATTTCGACTGCACGTAGCCGCAGCCTTCGTCCGCACTCCCGTACGTTAATAAAAACCCAGCACACCCAGACTGCCACCCGTCAGAGAAGGTGCGAGAGTGGGGGTGATTTGTGGGTAAGAAAAGTTTAGGAACTTAACGTGTGAGCCGGATCCACGCTGAATGGAGGCTGTAACGGCCGTGAGTGGGGACTGCTGCGGGCCTCCACACGCACCATCCATCGGTGTCAACCGCTCCCGCCGTGCAACTCGGATCGTGCGGCTAGCGCCGGCCTGCACAGCTTGAACCGGTCTAGTGGACCGAGACTGGGAGAGTAAGTAGGCTGGCCTGTTGAGAAACCGGCACGTGTCGGGCAGGCAGGTTGCCCGAGCACCAGAGAGCGGTTCCCGGATGTGTTCCCGGTGTGGTGGGATACGTAATTATTGGAGTTTGTTTAAAACAGCAAGATCGCTGATTGAGAATGGACGGACAAGATGGATCGGTGGAGGTGCTCTAATGGGAACGGTGGCCTGGGCCCTTTCCCTATGAATCACGAATCTTTTATGGCCATCGTTTGTGATTTATACGTATGATTCGACTCCATGAATTTAATGTGTGAGAGCTTCAATCTTAATTTTTTTCGAGTTAACAAATTTTTTCTTATTTCATATAGTTTTTACATCACTTACCTGCTTTTCTCTCCAAAATTAATTCAGAAGCATATTAAGTTCTAAATCAGCAAAAAATTATTTCTAAATAAAATAATTACCAAATTAAAAAAGTAAGACAAATCAAAGTGAATCAACAAGACATCAATCAAATGTATCTAGCATTGCTATAGAACTCGCTAGCTTCGCAAATGATAAGGACTTTCTCAGTAGAAAGATACAATAGTTTTACCTGTGTGGGCATAATGACTATTAGTGAAAATTATTGCATGTGGATGATTGCATGTCTGGAAGACGGTCAAGATTCGGCTATGCCGCCGTGAATCACACAGCGGCCCATCTTGACCATCGTCTGGACATGCAGTCTCTGCACATAATAATTTTTTGCTACTAGAAGCCAACTAGATTGCGTTATGAAAAACTTTCACTAAAAAGTAAAGAGGGCCATGTTCCACCATCTAAATATCTAAAATTATCAATGTCTTCAAGATAAGTAAAATATTCCCCAATGATAATTTAATCCATCGCCAACAATTAAGCTCTTCAGTACCAAGTGCCTTTATTATTTTTAAAATCCAAATTCCTTAGGGAAAATGTTAGATTACTCCCAATTAGATCTTATGTTTTCTTTCGAGATAAAATCTATACAAATATTATCTCACAAATGAAATTGGCCCCCTGCCCAACCATGCCCAGACTCTTATCTTATTGGTATCTAGCCCCCAACTTTTATCACAATGCTCTCTGCATCACCCATTCTTATTACCTTATTTCAAACCCTCAAATCCAAAAAAAAAAAGTAAAGCAAAGAAAATTAAAATAAAACAAGAGAAAAAACTTATATTATGGCTCACATCGTAATAGCAATTAATCAAATTGTTAAATGATGATCTGACACATGTAATCTTCTTAAATTCATGCCTATCATAGAAAACCTCAACCACCATCAAATACCCACTCTAAACTTATTTTATCTTAACTACATCTAATACTTAATAAACCCTCCAAATCTTATAAGCATCTATGAGTTCATGCTAATTTTGCCAACTAACAATTACCATGATGGATTTATCAAACTAAACTTACAAAGTGGCAAGGCTTCATTAATCTTAAAATCAACTAAAGAAGTTCCCACCATCATGGTGNAAGTCATTTTTTGCTTTTGTTTTCAACGTAGTGCAACACTGATTTAATTTCAATTGTTGTTTAGATTATAGGATTTCCCTCCTTTGTAGCTAGGTTTATGGAGTCAGCGAACTAGATGTTTTTCGTGTTGAATAAGAGTTAGCATTTCTTCATAGAATCGATACACAAAGTCTTATATCACATATTACTTGACACGTATACTTACGTGACTGACCGACTTACCTCGCAACGACTTTTCATCCATCAAATACTGTTTTACATCAACTTTGTAATCTATCTTTTCTAACTCGAGAGAAAAGTGAGCATGTGTATCACCGTTCATAATGAACTATTTCAACTGAGCTAGGTCTATAAGTTATATTCCCCCTTTTCAGGATTTTGTACAAAAAAAATTTTGGTTACGCTGCCTGTTACTTTAATTACCTAAGTATATGTTGAATTTCATGGAATATTAAGAGACTAAATAGTCACTCTATATCCGCGAATCTTCCGGCACTCATCGAGTATTCAAGATTTAAACCATTTAATTCTTTAATTAATATCTCAAAAATTTAACCACATTTTAGGTGTTTGAATTGGACTCATTTGATCTAGAATTGCACCACTTTTAACACCATTAGATTCACATCATCATCATATTTAGTTTAACTACAAATCATTAAAATCAGAGCTTGTGATGTTAAATTTTACTCTAAAAGTTATCTCATACAAATTCATTAAAACTAGTGCATACAAATGCATAAAAAAAAAATTACTCAACAAATTAATTCTTAAAATAATTTTTTATTTTAAAATAAATAAAATAATATTTAAAATAATTTTAGAATTGTTTTATTTAATTTTTTTAATTTAAATCTCATAATAATTAGATGTGAACTAAATTCTTACAGTTACCCGACGCCGGTCAGAGCAGTGGTGGGCCCCGGCGGACTCTCCTGAAGATTCGGTATCGGAATCCGATAGCGAATATTTTGACCGGGTCTACTCCGATAACGACCCGTGGAATAAATTAATTAACAGTTAATTAAAAATTGCGGCTGCTTACCATCATGCTAACATGAAACAATTACATTTGCCCTTTCAGATTACATGTCCAATTGCCTTCTACTTTTCAGCATCTCAAAATGTGTACTTTCAATTCTCAATTAACACCTTCTAACACCTTTTTTAAGGTTCATTTGCTTGCATGTAACTAAAAATATATTTCGGAAGTGCATGATCTTTGGATGCCAACACTCTTTATAGGTAATTGTCGTGCGTTCAAAAGTTTGACGTATGAAATCTTAGGCTCTGTTTGGGACAGTTTATTAGTTTTGACTGTGTTTTTAAAACGTTGTCTCACTGTTTGAAAACTTTGTTTGAGTAGCTTATTTCAAAACACAAATGATTTTTTTCACTAAATGCGGAACCCGGGTCGTGCCCTGCTGTCCGTGTTTCCAGATAAGCAGCTTATTTGGATAACCACAAGCCGCCCCAAACTCACCCTTAGTATGTTGGTTGAGAGCTTATTCTTTCAGACAAAAAATCTAAGGTTCAAAGTATCACACCTGATGTGCGTGTATTTGCGATTAAATTTGATCAAAATTATCAAACTAATGAAAACATTATTATCCAACTATTTTGTATATAAATAAATATAAAATTAATTAAAATTTATCCGATTTAGCATATAGTTTNATTCCACCAATAAGCAGATTCATTTAAAGCTTTCAATGTAGTAATTACCATGGACTCAACCCAGGAACATAAAGTTGACAAGTGAATTCTTAAAGGCCCCTTTTTTATTTGAAAAGTCATATATATATATATATATATATATATATATA
>JXCR01139562.1:48221-71259 GCA_002079205.1 Phalaenopsis hybrid cultivar
CCCTTAGTATGTTGGTTGAGAGCTTATTCTTTCAGACAAAAAATCTAAGGTTCAAAGTATCACACCTGATGTGCGTGTATTTGCGATTAAATTTGATCAAAATTATCAAACTAATGAAAACATTATTATCCAACTATTTTGTATATAAATAAATATAAAATTAATTAAAATTTATCCGATTTAGCATATAGTTTATGAAATTTTCCATATTTCAAAATGCTTGTACGTGTAAATTAAAAGCTTTCCTAATTAATTTTGAAATCATTTGAGTTTTAATTTTAATAAGCTTGTACCTAATTAATTTTGAAATCATTTGAGTTTTAATTTTAATAAGCTTGTAAATAGAATGAATGCTCTGATTAGATGATTCACTTGAAACAGCAAATCCAACAATTCCAAGAAATAGTTATTTTTATTATAATTAAATTACTAAAATGTATTTAAAAAATTATTATTTAATTAAGAGAAATTATCATGAATAATTCAATAGAGTTTTATGCTTTTAAAAAGAAATTGATAAATATCCAAACATATTTTATAACATTAATTAAAGAAATATATCTTGTTGGCCCTTTTTTATCACTTGCTAGAAAACTTTTAGTATAAGAAGTTTAACATTCTAATTTTGTATTAAGATACAACATGTAATAAATAAAGAAAAGATTGTAATAGACACCAAACTTCTTACAAGAAAATCAATAGAAAAAAATTTCAGGTGGTGAAATTAGTCAAATCGAGCATTTTAATAAGAGGAATTCAGTGTTAAATCTCAAAATATTTGTGAATTCAAACCACTTAAGCTGAGCCTAATTTTTCTGAAAAACAAACAAAGGAGAAAGCTTCCATGAAGGATGAGTTCTACTTATACATATATATATATATATATATATATAATATTGATGGTGGTTGATTCCCGAAGGTGTTACAAAAAACAGCTACATAAAGGAGAGAAAAAACTTGCACCCGCAAGAGTACGATTTTGTCTCCCTAGGTATAGTTGGTTATGTCGTAGGCATATGAAGATGGATGATGGAATGCTTGTCGTACTAAGATGAATTTGAAAATGACTATGATGTTGGAGTATGAATTATTAGGTGCACTCCTAAGGTATCTTCTTTCTCGATGTGTGTTAAAACGATACTCAGTTGCTAAAACTCAGTGGTTGGTACTCGGCAGTTGTCACACAATAGTTAATACTCAACAACTGGTACTCGGATGTAGGTGCACAACAACTGGTACTCGTCTGTCGACACTCAACAACTGGAATTTTTCAGAATTTGAAAAATGTCACGGGCCCTTGAAATTGTATTGACATTCCAGTCAAGCAAGTTTGAGTCGAGGCCTTTGCAAAGTTGAGGTGCGGTAATAGTGATTGGAGAGAATTGATACTCTTTGTGGACCAACCATGCCTTCAAATATTACTCAAATATTTCCTTCATTGTCACAAACTTGGGACATCCTTCATGTTCGGTTAGTCCATAAGTATTTATTGATTTACAATTATTTATGTGATTCTCTTATTTATTTTTCATTTATACAATAAAAAAGGAAAATTTATCCAAGAGATGAAAATTTTTAAGATCCAACTCTAAACTTAGCAATCATTTGTAATTTTGTTGTTTCTGAATCATGGGTTGTTTATCATGTCTAAGTTTTTTCTTTCTATGATCTCTCATTGTTCTCTCCAAATTTGGGATGTGATTGATTTATAAATAAATTGGAGCATAATCCCAATCTAAGAGCTTTGAGTTAGTATATTCAAAAAGTAGAAGAAGAAGAGGCTGGGAAAGTAGAAAATGAGAATGCCTATGAATCTAAGGGTCCGTTTGGGGCCGCTTTTTTGCGGTTTCGCGGCCACCCATCGCGAATATTTACTGTTTGGCTCAAAACTTCGCGGCAAAATAAAGTTAACGCGGAAGAAAAGCGGAAAGCGGTATCCTCCCCGCGGCACAGCTTTGGAGCGTGAAAAAACTTGTTTTGCCCCTCGAGCTCTCGTCCCGCCCTCCCGCCCNTATAAAAAAGAAAATTTATCCAAGAGATGAAAATGTTTAAGATCCAACTCTAAACTTAGCGATCATTTGTAATTTTGTTGTTTCTGAATCATGGGTTGTTTATCATGTCTAAGTTTTTTCTTTCTATGATCTCTCATTGTTCTCTTCAAATTTAGGATGTGAATAACTTATAAATATATAGGAGTAGAATCCCAATCTTAGAGCTTCGAGTTAGTATATTCAAAAAGTAGAAGAAGAAGAGGCTGGGAAAAGTAGAAAATGAGAATGCCTTTGAATTTAAAAGGTTCTACGGAAGGAACTTCCTTGGATCCTCTCGAGCTAGGTCTTCCTTGTGAGGTGACATCTTTTGTATCCTATCCCATTTACTTCAATGTCTATAGTTAGAATGGAGGTTCATATGGTGGGCTCCATGCCTCAGGCTGAGAACAAGAAATGGAATCCAAGCATTCTATTGTCGACATGACTGAGTTTTGGGTGTATCCTCTAATGAGAACTAACTCTTGCCTTTCTTTGGTTGATTTTTTAAATAATTTATTATTATTATTATTTCTTTTGTTTCTAAAAATGTGATTCATGTATGATTATCTTAAAAGTGTTTAAACTTATGAAAAGCTCTTATTCTTATCAATAGGTAAATTAGGCCACAATGAAGTGGTTTTGAAAGAGGGGAACTCAGTAGGAGCAACACTTTCAAACTGATGTGCATTTGATTAACTCGTATCGTTAAATTTCATAATTCCTTCCTTCCATCAAAAACATAATTGAGTTTTACGTGTAGATAATTATATGGAGTAAAATGTGCAAAATTCTATTGGTGGATGTGTCGTTCCTCCAACATTTTCCAAGGATTCTAAAGCCCTAAAGACTAATATCTTGTGTCTGATAAATGTGAATTTTTTCATTCCTATTTTGGCATTGGCATCCTGAAGTGGGTTGAAGAGGTGAACATTAACGAAAAGTTTGAAAACTTTTATAAAAAGATAAACAAGCTTCATCTGGCAGTCAGAGGAAAAAAGATCTCATTGGCTAATCATTTGCCAGATTTTAAGGACTCATTTGATGAGTTAAAAAGCAGACTAATCGTTGTGAGTGGACTTAGACTAGGTTCAAGGGCAAGTTGACAAGATGGTCCCTTGACTAATCGTCTTCCATTGACATCTAAATTCAACTCAATCAGATCAATTACTTCCTAGTGGAAAGCTAGTGTTGCGATGACTAATGCTATTAGGCAAGATATTTTCGGTTAATGTGAAAAGAGTATTGCTTCCACTTTTTAGAGTTTTTCGTTAGTCATAATTATGATTATTTTTTTTCAATTGGATAATATCCCTAGTGAAGATGGTATATTTTTTTATTTGAAACAAGCTATAAGAGTTGAGCATCCCAAGTGTTATGTTTATTATCATATTGTGATGGCTTTAATTTTGGCATCTTTAATTCATTATATAGAGCATATTTTTTATGTATTTATATATGTTCTTTTTCATAGATTTAATAATTAAATCCATTTCATGTATTTAAATGATTTGATACATCTTTGCCCATTACATTTTCTTGCACAAACAACTCATATTTATTCTCCCTAAGTGATTAATTTGCTTTTGTTCAAGTTTTCTTTCAAGAAAATTTCAGGAGTTCTAAACAAGAGTTTTTTGTGCCGAAAGGTGTCCCAAGCCTTCGCGGGTCTAAAATTAGTCTCAACCTAAATTTCTCCAAAACATGCATGGGGACTCTTGGCGACTTCCCTTGAACTCAGAAGAGTTCGGATTGATAGAGTCGGGTCTCTCAACATCATAACGACTGTAAAACACGTTTGAAGTTCGAGGCTAACACCACATTACGATGTTAGTTCATACAATGCCTCACCTTTTCCAAGTGAGGGGTTGACTCTATTCAAATTATATTCAATAGAATGTCCGAGCTTTGAGTTGCTCATGTAATTGACTTTGAAGGTGGATAAGATTCTTTGGATCTATTGGAAAAGATACTGACTCTGAGTTAACATGCTCTCTTATTATGAATATGCTCCAGTTTCTAGGTTTCCCAAGTGTATAATGTGCTTTTTATCTTTTTTTATGTATTATTATTATTTTTTTTTATTTTTTATTTCAAGGGAATCATGCACCGCCAATAGTCCTATAAAACTAGAGGAGTTATATCTATTATCTCAACGTAGTTACGATATGGAAGGAGAGGTGGGTTTATCAGCATTTCCATGGGCTCCTCCCACTGTTGCAGTTGAACTCAGAGTTCTTTTTTAGGCTAACTAGATTTAGTTGCTAAAGAGGTGATTGAAGTGGATGAAAGTGAAGAAACATTGGAGAGGATTAGGAGGTGGCCTTCTTCACCAACTTCCTCAAAAGATTTGTCTACACTTTGGGATTATACACTTTGGGATTATACGTTTGGGATTATACCTAAAAAATTTTAGAAAAAAATTATGACGAGCCTCCTTGAGAGGCCAAATGTTCAACTCCCTTGGAAAATTAGAAGGGGATTGAGGTCATTGGGAATTCTCCCACTCCATAAGAGAAAAGAGACTGTCCCACCCTCCATTCCACTTCAATTTTGATCATTCATATTTTTCCCCACTAGCATATGAATTTTTCTCTGACAGGACTTAGACAATGGTGGACATGGAATTGAATTGTTTCAATGGTGAGGAGTCATGTATTTGGCATTTTCAATTTATTCTGTTAATTCATTCATAATTGATCAGGGATTATATCAAATAATGTGAATGAAATGAGCTTCATCCACTTTTAATGGAGTGAATAACATCTTCCTGACGGTATGCTTATACCTTTGAATCCTCCCAAAACTCCTTGATGCATAAGGATGGAAACTTTAATAATTTTAAAGAAAGATATAAGGAGAATTTTACCAAATTGGTTGATTTTAATAAGTTTCATTCTCATTAATTTTTTTTTTAATTTCAATAAAGGATATAAGGAGAATCCTCCCATAACTCATAATGATTGGTTGATTGCAATAAGTTGAAGTCGGAACAACTAATGAGAAAGTGTGCTAACATTGAGGCTGAGATGGTTGAGGATCATTCTCTCATAAAGAAACTAAAGAAAACCAATTAGAGCATCTAGTTTCAACTCTGAGAGATGATTCTAATCAATTAGTTGACCAGTAATATACAAAAGTTACATATTGTCAATGGACAAATCAACTAATAAAAAAATATTTTTACTGATAATTTTGATATCTAACAAACTTATGATGGATAATAGTTAGTTTTATGACTAGATAAATTTTTTCATTAAGGATTTACCAAGGGAGTTATGAGAGAACTTTTAGTCAGAATATTTTTTTGGCTAAATAAGTAGCTGAGCTATCGGCAGAAAAACCATTAATTCCATCAACACTCTTACCATTAAAATTATTGGTGGATTACTGGTTAATATTTTTGTCACTAAAAATGTTCGCTTCATTACTAACTAACGAATATCATTACTTATAACCCTATTTATGTTGGTGAATCATTATAAGCTAAAATATCAATTGGTAATCCTCTATAAACACTACTAGAAATAATAATAATAATAATAATATCAATCAGCATCTCTCGCTATCATAGGTTAGAAATAACCATGCTGCTAGACTCTGGGTGCCAATGTCTTCCCTCTTGAGTGGCTCACGCACTTTGTGTGATGAATTTCTTGAAGACTATACTCAAACTCACTTTCTTTTATCTACCTTAAGTATAATGACATTGCTAATTTTTAGAAAACTATTCCTTCTATCAACAAGTATTCAATAGCTTTGAATTTAAACCTACTGAGATTTGTGAGCTCTTCTTCAATTTGTTCTGTTTTCAAGTACTTGGCATAGGGATCAACCGAGCTTTTAGTTTATTTTCTATCTACTGCCATTGTCGCCGACCCTTTAATGATCAGCCAGTCAAGTTATTGCGGCGTCATGTTCCCAAGTCAAATGCATAAGGAAAACAAGTCAGTCATCATGTTTTCTTCCCTGCCGACATGCTTGATCCTGGATGTTGTGAATTTCCATTTCTCTTCCTTGGCTTTGCTAAGGTATTTGATCATTAGTTATTTTGTAGCCTTAAATCCCCCTTTATTTGATTGAATACTAATTATGAATCTTACTTCACAACTAAGAATGGGGCGCCCATTTTGTAAGTGAGACTTAATTTGACAATCAGGGCCTCATACTCTTCTTGGTTGTTTGTTACCTAAAATTTCATCACTATCAAGTGATGCAAGTTTTCCCCGGATAAATCACTTAAAGCTAGCCCTGATCCCACTCTTGATTGATTTGAAGCACCATCTACATACAACAGTCACTCTTATTGATCCGTGGGTCTTCTTCACTCGTCTTATCCTTCTCTAAACATCTACCAAAAAAATTGCTGCAGCTCGTGATTTGATAGCTATTCGAGGAACATATGTGATGTTGAATTCAATCACCTCTACTGCCCACTTGAGTAGCCGTACAAATGTTCTGCCCAAGTGAGTACCATGGTTAGAAAGATGGGATGAGTTTAAAATAAGGAACTTATCCTGCAAATTGATAAAATTAAATCAAAGTTTAGTTTCTTCATAATTGGGTATCTGACCACCGCTCCCCAAAGGACATGACTAGTGTAGTTGACTAAAAATTGTCCTTAGAGTCTTCTTGGACTACCACCAAACTAATTGCTTCAGCTCACACCCCTAATTATATGAAGAGTTCCTCTTTCAGCTTTGGAATTTGAAGGAGTAATGACGATGCTAAGGAATCTTTTAAGTTATGGAAGGCTTGATGCCACTTAGCCGTGTTGTTGACCTCACTTTTGGTTAAGGTTTAGTTTTTCTTTTTTAGTAGCCTAGGATTTAGGCATAGGGTTTTCCTGATGAATATTCCTAGAAAACTAGAAAAGAAACCCTCATCATTAGAAATTCTAAACTCCTTTTTGCTCTTCTTGAAGTTCCACATATTGGTCATAACCTCTAGCACTTAGTAGGTGGGGTCAGTATGGAGGATCTCAAGGAGAGTCCCCATAGGATTGCTTGACCTTAGGGCTGACCCTGGGTGTTGGTCTGAAGCTATTTCACTCACTTACACTCACCACCACCTATATTCACTTGCAATCATAAACCGATAATTGTTGATTTTGATCCCTTGGTCCCCTAAACCCACTCCCTAGACTAGGTTTAGCTAGAACCAGTACATAGAAGACCCAAATGGGGATTTAATTGGTCCATAGCTCATACATAGTGGTTGGCACCCCAATTCTACCAAAATGTCCAACTTGGTCTTTTGCCCCTAAATCCACCCAAATTACCTAAATGCCCCCGAAACCCCAAATTTGACCAAAATTTACAAGATCACCCAAAATATCCAAATTTGTTCAAAAATCAATTCAAATCATTTGAAATTACAAAAAATACCCAAAACATACCAAAAAGTCCAAAATTACCAAAATACCCCAAATTTGCTAAAATTACAAAAATACCCTTGATGGCCCAAACTTTCCCAAAACATCCAAAATCACTTCAAATGTCTCCAAAACCAATTTGGACCCTTCAATTGAACCCAATTTGGCCAATTTGACCATTTTGACCAAAACCCCCAAATTGTCGTTAAAGGCCCAATTTCCTCAAATTCATCCCAAATGTCCATCAATTTGGCCCCAATCCTCCCAAATTTCAATTATAAACTCAAGTTTATCTTTTATATGATAAATAAAAACCAAATTCAAGCCTAATTGATCCATGCTTTGAGCTCAATTTTGATCCAAATTAACCCCCCGATTTTGACCCTATGATCTAATCTCACATAATTGAACCCCATAGCTTACTCAATTTGCCCCAATTTGAATACTAAAATCTTCATAACAATCTTACACATCAAATTGGACCTTAAATTGGCCTTTCTAAAGTCTTAATTTCACTCAATTTCAACCAAAATTCAAAATCCTCAAATTTGCCCGAAATTGGCTGTCTCCAAGTTTCATTAAATTGAATGCTCTAACCCCAAAATTGGCACCCAATTTATGTTGAAAACTCTTTATGAAATTTCTTCAGACCATTTTGAGCCATCAATTTAGACCTAGCCCAACCTAAACCCAAGTCTAACCCAACACCCCAAATTGACCAAATGCCCAAAATTCCTCTAATTGAACCTCCAAATCAATTCAAATCACTCTATACCTCTTCAAAACCTCTTGTGACAATCATCTACACAATATTGAACAATTAGTTAAGCTTAATGTCATGGGTAGCCTAACCCAAACCTAACTTCTAGCCATTTTGACCCAAATTGAACCCCTTCACCAAAATTGACTTAACTATGCTAAAATCACAAAATTAAGGTCTCCAAAGCCACTAAACGCACTCTATTGACCACGATAAACCACCTTAAACCAGCTTTGTGAGCTATGGATCAAGGGTCCCCAAATTTAAGGGATCTTATCCCATTTTTGGGCCTTAACCAAAATATCTCCTCCATCATCACTTGTCATTAAGGGTTAACCATAATTATTAACCAAGGGAAAATGGGTTGTTTAGGTGCAAAACAATCGTGACCTTAATCAAAATTTAGGATTAATCAAGGGAAAATGAGTAATTTCATCTTAATAAACATGTTTGGATGATTGAAACACAATAGAATTAAAAGGTAGAAACTCACTCACTACCCTTGCACAACATCAACAAGATCATTGTTTTCCTAATCTTCATGACTTGGAAGTCAATTAAGATCAAATGATTCTTAAGTGATGGGCTTAAGATAAAAGAGGTGACAATTTACTTTTCTCAAGCCCAAAGTTAAGGACGATGTGATCATTTAATAAGAATACACATCACTTAAAATCAAAATTTTGATGTTCAACATTTCACCTATTATGATTGTTAAAGGCTTAGTAATGACCTAGGCTCAATGTCTAAATTCAATTGATCAGATTTAGAAGATAACATGATTGGTGATTAACATCTTTAAACACTACAAGTTTGACCTTAATTGCAGGCACTATAATCTTTAAATGACTTAAACTTGCATTAGGGGCAACCACTCACATAACCTTTAAATGAAACATCGATTGATAAAATGGTATCCTATCATTGGGATAATTAAATTGTCAAGTTTCAATGAGCAACGGGGTAGTCACACTTCATCCTCAGATGATTAATGAAACAATATGATAAGTCCAAAATGAACTCGAAATATTTCAATAGAACTTCAAATTGGTCCAGGGTCATGCCTCGAGCATTTTTGAAATCTATTGAACTTTTTGAAGGACAAATTGGGCTTGCTATATTTTTGTTCTAAAATTACCCACTAAGATCTTCCAAGATTCAATAAAATCATAACTGGGGTTTGGTAGCTAAACCTTCGTCTACTCTGCAATTTAAATTCCTTGCAAAATTATATACATCTCTTGCGAATACTAACCTTTTAGGTGATGGAATGAGAAGAATCAACAGGTACAGTTTTAAATTAATGCATTAACCTTTCTGTGCTTCTTGTCTCGAGCTTGCATGTTAAACAGCGATCTCTCCCTACATGAAAATCAAAATTGCTAGAATAGCCGTAAAACCAAAACGAAAACTAAAATAAATCAAGATAAAATTTACCGTCACAATATTCAAAATATAAGACAACTCAAAATTTAATCACAAACATTATAAAACAAAAATTACAACTAAATTAAAACGTCTCTATCGGATGATCGGGAATCCCTCGGAGGAGGTAACCTATGGTTGCTAACAAGATTTCCCGCAGTCTAAATGAAAATATAGAATTCATTAAGTTGAGTTTAGTAAATTCATTTAGACTGAGTGAATCCAAATGAAAATAGTGGTACTGGAACGAGCGAACCATAGGATCCTATCCGGTGTCGCTATAATCAACTTTAATATGTCCCATAACATCTAAAGAACCATAACCATAGGAACATTTGATTTGACATCATAACCTGACACGTTAGAAAACTTAAAATCATCATAGCAAGGAGCTTAGAGCTAGCATTGTGGGAAGCACAACCATCTTCAATAGTAAAACATGTTTTCATCAGCTAAATCACTCCTTAGAATTAAACAACAAGCCATAAAATTTCGAGGTTGTTTGCTTATGCACCATAAATTCTCAACTTATCTTTAGGCTTTTTGTATAACTCTATTGTACAATATAAGCCCTAACTCATTTTAGGATTCCGAGGTTGTCATTCGTCACGACCTAAATCCTCACATCTTCCAGGTCATATGTGTGATCATTTCACATGAATGTAAGTTGTAAAAAAATAAAATTGATAGGATGAAACATTTAATATTTCCTCTCAAAACTGAAACCAAATATTAGGATAGCTTAGGAAATCAATAGGTTCCCCTCAAGATCTGTGACTTCCCCTAGTTCTTCCTCCTTTGGACCCTATAACAAAATGTTCCAAATTTGAGTCATTCCCCTTTCACACCTCTTTATCTGATTTCGTTGAAAAGTCTTATCCTTTTGACATTCTTGAAGATAATATTTCCTGATTTTTTATCGAGAGTTTTGTTAGGTGACTTCGGTTGTCTAAGATGTAATTAACTATAGGAGCTTGCCATTATAGGAAGTTTTTCCGAACCCAACTTAAAATATACCTTATTTAATTCTTCGTATTAAATAGGGGAACTTATTGGCAAATAAAATAGTTTTCATAAACCAAATAGATGCCATACATTTCTTAGCTTTTTTGATTGAGTGTCACCCTCAAGCCTTGTGTTTATCTTTCGGGATAGATACATGGCTTGAGGTGTAGCGCTCTTTTATTTAAACTATGAAAGATATGAGATCGGTTTGATTTCATATTTTTCCAAACTATATTTACACATGTAAATTAAATGTCATTTCGAAGCGAGCAACGAGATTTTAATTCCGACGGCCGACAACTTCCAACGGGCAACTCCACAACCCAAAATAGTGCCAACACGTGCACTCAATACTTTCTATCTTTCTAAGCATTCTAAAGAATGTTGCGCACTTATCACCTGATCTTAAAATGAAGCGGCTGAGGGCTGATATCCAGTCAGTCAATTTTTGTTCATCTCGAGTATTCCTGGGGAATGTCATATCAAGTAATGGATTTTTGTCAGGATTAGCTTTTATTCTTTCAGGGATTAGTACATAACCAAAGAATTTTTTGGTTGAGGCTCTGAACACGCATATTTGTTTTTTAAAGTTTCATATTATACTTTTTAAGGGTTTGGAAAGTTTCATATTATACTAGTACATCATCCACATAGACTTAAATATTTTTTACTTTCTAATTAAAAAAATTACATTCATCAAGCGTTGGAATCTTGTATTTGCATTCTTAATCTTAAAGGGCATTACAATCTAACCAAAAATACCTTCTATAGTTATGAGGCGGTCTTTTTCAACATCGATTGAGTGCACCTTGATTTCGTGATATCCCAAGGAAACGTTAAGAAAGCTCATCACAGAGTGGCCAATGGCTGAATTCACCAGTGCATCTATCCTTGAAAGGGGGTGGCAATCCTTTCAGAAGGTGGCATTCAGGTTTGTGAAATCTATACACATCTACCACTTTTTGTTGTCTTTCTGGGCCATGACAAAGTTCAAGAACCAAATGGGGTATTGCACCTCCTAGATGTAGTTATTCTCTCTCAACTTCAATACTTATTCTATAATAGGCCCCACAAATGAATTTGTTGAATTCCTAATATTCTATTTTATCGGTCAGACGGTGGTACTCATGCTGATTTGGTGATAGGTGACATCAACCAGTATCCCTGAAATCTCCACAACAGATCATGCAGAGACATTGTGATGCTCCCAAAGCCTCTAGATCAACAACTCCTTATGCTTTGCATCAAATTTTTGACTTATTAAGAAATATTTATCGAGGACTTTCTTGGTGACAAAATTTTAAAAGATAGTCTCACTGGTCTCGAGACCCCTTTCCCTCTAGTTCTAGAAGTATAGCGACTCCTAATCCATGCATCTTATTGGTCGTAAGTAGAAGACTTGGAACTACACTAGGAACCTGATGATAGTAATCACCTCTCAGTCTCCTGGAAACTTCACTGCAACATGACATGTTTAAACCACGACCTTAAAATGCTTAAGAAAAATCGACCGAAGATGACATTGTAGGTGGGAGGTGAGTCTACTATCAGGAAGTCCTCAATTTCAGTAAACTAAATTCTCACCTTCCCCCAAGTGATAGCCAACGTCATAAAGCTTAAGGCTTCCTACCTCTCTCTCAAAAAATTGGAACAAGGGGCCAACCGATGCTACTAACTGGTCGGTCCGATGATTGAGCTTGTCTAACACCGATTTGAACAAGTTGTTCATTGAGCTATCTGTGTCAATGAGGATGCTTCCAATTTGAAAGTTATTTATTATCCTCATTACAAAAATAACATCATTATAGGGGTTTCCTCTATGGTTTGGGCCCTTGTCAGTAATGGTAATGGAAGGGCAACTTCCTCTCCTCTACATAGACGTGAGGTTACATAGTTCACCGATCCTTGAACTCTTCTAGGAGTCTTGTCGAGAGGACCCTATTCTTTTGAAAATACAAACTGTGCTAAGAACAACCTCTTGAAATCAGATGCATTGCTGATGCTCCCAGCTTAAAGCGAGTGAAACCACTTTAAGGCTAAAACCCTCAAAGTGGTGAAGAGCAAAAGATACTTGAATGTTTTTGAGATCTTGAGCAAGAACATGACTGAATCAAATGAAGCGATGTGATCAATGGGATCCGACCGACCCTTGTTATCCTCCAAAGGCGGTAATTTGAACTTTTTCAAGGGGCTCAGCCCTTGTGTTCTGGTGGGAGAAAGGATTCTTCTGTTGATGCGGGGTTTTAGTATGCTCAACCCTTTGGCTATCCGCTTGCACAAATCCAGTGTTATCCAAATACTGTGAGTTTTCGATCTTCTCAGGACAGTAGTTTAATCTTCTGTTGTTGGGCACCAACGCAACTTTTTGGGGGTGGGGGGAGGGGGGGGGGGNCTCATACCATGCATTCCCCTTTGCAGGAGCTCCTATATAACTTCTCTTTTTTTCTCCCATGTTGGCTAGGTCTCACAGGGAAATCTCCTTTCGCTGTGACCATTATGCTCCACTTCTTGTCGATGGTCTGACTCTACACTCACCTCACCTTTTAGGATGTTGAATCCAAAATTATCCAGGAGATGTTCCTAAAGTAGTGAGCACAAAAAGAAGAGAGAGGGTGAAAGAGAGAACAAGAGTACGGTCTCGAGCAGTAAAATCAGGTAACCCTTATTCATGAAATGAGCCCCCTATTTATAGCATTGTGGACTGGTGGATTGCATATGCACCTCAATAAAGCTAGCACAATAGAGGGATGCTATGGACATTTTACAATGTGTAGGATTGAGATCCTGAAAATAAGCTCCCGTTCTACTATTACTGTAGGCGGCCTTGGGCCGAAGTGTAGTTCGACTGAGAGACGATTCGGGCGGCCTTATGTTGGAAGATTGTCCGGTTGAGAGACAATCCGGGCGGCCTTATGGAAGGTTGTCCGCTGAAAGACAATCCGGGCTACCCCAATTAAAAAAGTGGGCCGACCGACCTTGTGCTAGTGGTTTCACTCTAATCCGATATTGAACCAGATTTTTGTTGGCTGAAATATGCCCTATGAGTGAGGATTGATTCCTGAACATTTCTATGTGGGCTTCATATTGCCACACCACATTATTTTTAACCTTTAAATGTCTCCAAGATTCATGCTGATACATTTTGTGTGTGTCTGCGCGTGCACGCGCGCACGTGTGTGTGTGTGCATTCCACCCACATTGAAAAGAAAACCTAAAGTGAGCAAATTTTGTAAAAATATCAATCATAAAGAAGAAGAATGGGAAGACTATGTAATCCATGCTGAAGGATTTAAAATATAAGGAACTAGTTGACATAAAAAGAAAATAATGAAGATAAAGACAAGGAAAAATGTTGATGACAACATTTGTTTTTATTTTATTATTTTTATATATAAATGTATTCTATTTTATTAATTTTTTCAAACAAAATATGATTAGCTATAAATTTGAAAACCATTTGTGACCTATACTGCTCTAAAATGCTCTAAGATCCTCAAATTAGTAATCACTTTCAAACACAAAACAGTCATCCCAGAAATTTGTAATCGATTAATTATGCAGTAACAAAGTTCTTTTAAAATCAAAATTCAACGATAAATTCTGTTGCTAATTCGCCAGTCGTAAAGAAGCCCCTAATCATATAAAAATTATTCGTTAAGGCTGATTAGAACTGTTCCTTTGTTGCGTGCTGTTGCAATTTTTGCAAATTTTTGAATAATAGCTCGATAGTGCTCCAACCTCTGCCTCTTCTGGCTGGAAAGATGCATTCGATTATCCCGGGACGACCACCGTGCAAACTTGCCGCAGGTGTCGCCGAGGGAATGAGGGCAGCGGGTGTAGCATCGGAGCCCCCCATGGAGTGATGCCGGTGGCTGGAAGACGGGACGCGGCCGCGTAGCAGCCCGCCAGACGTGGGGCCCCACCCGGCATACACACCGTGGTCTTCAGCTTCGGCTTGCATGTAGCCATCGCTGTAGCGACCACCGAAGTGTTGCCGTTAATTAGCATTCTATAAGTAACGCGCGGTGGTCTTGCAGCCGTACTGGTCGGCACGTAGGAGAGGCTGAGAACGGTTGGTCGAAGATTTTTTTAATTTTTTATGAGAAGAATTTACATATATATACCACATAATTCTTATGTATTTACATAATTAATAGTTTGCTATTTTTAACTATAATACTTTACTTTTAAAATTTATAAATGAAAAGGTATATTTTTCTTTTAAAAAGATATTAATAATAATATTGAACCATGTCGGAACATTCCATCAACAGAGTGATTATTTAGAGCTAGCTCAGCGTTGCACATAAATCTAATACAAATTTGGTAATTAATGAGTAACAGGAGGAGATACCAAAAGTCCGTACATTGAAACCTCTATAAAAAAAAAGAAATCATTGGGAAATAATCCACAATGTAATGATGAGTATGCAGACTCACTCTTATCTAGATTTACAAAAGATTAAATTACAAATTTGATGTACAATAGCATTTCAACAAAGATAAACGTAAAGAAAGTGAAAACTATATTCGATTGCCATGGAGGCAGTAGTCCACCATGAGTGTTGTAGACAGTAGTTGTAGTGCCAATTTATCGTAGAGACTATAGGTAAAACTCATGTGAGTAGTCAGTCATGTGGGTTGTATTTTGGAACCAGCAGACTGACGCCTAGATGCCGGCCTTTGCGCAACAAGGCACTCCACCTAATTGCCTTGGCGCCAGCTTACTGGGCGACTAGGTGCTAGTGTCTCCCAGGAAACCCAAGAAGGTGGCGCCTAGTCGCAACAAACTGGGCGTCAAAGTGCTGGTACTTGCAAGAATGGTTCCTGCAGTTATTCAACACGATGAGGGAAGTTATTTGACGGATTTTAACACTTAGAAAAGAAACTCTTGGCTATGAGGAAGCCTTGGGGAAAGTAAAGGAAGGCAGAAGAGTCGTAGGTAGATCTAGGGTATTTAGTTTTTCTCTTTTTTTTGAGAGAATGGTGAGGGATTTTGAGAGAAATATGTAAGGGCATCATTTCAGCATTGCAGGGAGCACTTGGATACATTATTGGAGAGATTTTTCTTTTCTTTTAAGAGGAGAAAATCTAAGTATCATGTTAACATTTGTCTTGTATTTTTTGTAAACATATATTTAGTAGATTTGCTTTGTTAAATGATGATGATTTCTATGGTGTTCGTCATTCTTTGTGAGTATATGTCCTTTACCTTTCTCTTGTGATGAATAGGTAGGATTTGTAGGATGTGTAGAATGCTTTTAGAATTGCTTTTAAATATCAGTGTGATGAGTATTCTTCAATTTTTCATTTAATTTTTTTTTCTGGCTATATGACATGTTAAAATTCGTTGTGATCCATTAAGACTCGGAAAAAAGGTAGAAGAACAACTAGAGTTTTCACATTGTTCTATAGGCTATAATGAAAGTAGACTATAAGAAATGTAAATAGATAGGGAAATAAGCTTTGATTGGTTCAATCTAGGAAACCAAACTTCTTTGCACACTCGGATAAGGGTAAACAAGATATATGCTCCTATTATCACTATTATACAATCATAAGAGAAATGTAGCTTTTATATATGGATATTCACTTAATCAATTGGTCTAGTTAGGTTTAGCTTTAGACTTAGTGTTATAATTTATGAGCAGCGGTTAGAAAAATCACTTTAATCGACATTCTACACTAAGACCTATAAGTGGTAGATTAGAACTTTTCTTAAATGAATCATTACCTCGGTCTCAGCGGGATCAATAATCTGGACTCAATAAAGCCCTATATTATTGAAACGACTTGTATACTTGCGTGAAAAACCCAGTGTGCAAGAAAATCTAATTTTAAGAATTTAATCAAGTTACTAGAGAGCAGATCAAGATTTTGGTGCCCTTACCAGGACTTAGATAGTTGTGATACTTGCTAGGGCGGATCAAGTTTCTGGCGCTGTTGTCGGGGACTTGACGATAAATAACTTTAGGAGAATTCTGGTTAAATCTATTAGACTTAGATTTGGAAAATCGTATTATATTTTTATTTTATAAGTGTTTGTTTTAGTGTTTACAGAGAAAAGAAAAAAAAGGGTTATTTTTTACTATTTAGCAAGAGTGTTTGTGTTAAACTTTCTAATTAAACCTATAGTTGTGTATGCGTAGTGCAGGAACAATAGGACTTATACCCTATTATTAAGAACTAGAAAGGACCATTACAAAAATTAGAAAAAGAAAAGACTTCATGAACTTGTAGAAGAAATGGAAAATATTCAACAGAACAATTTTGATAACCAAATACCAATTAATGAACATCTTAGTGCACACAAACCATTATGGGATTACACTAATCCTATGTAGATGAAATTCACTTAAGATTCAAACTCCTGCCATAGAAGCTAACACATTTGAATTGAAACCTGCTATTATTCAAATGATGTAGAACAACCAGCTTGAGGACCCCCCGTCTAAGGATCCAAATTTACATTTAGTAAGTTTTCTAGAATTTTGACTTACATTTTGTTATAACGATGTCAAATAATGTTGTTAGACTTAAACTTTTTCCCTTTTCCTTGAGGGGAAAAGCTAATATGTGGTTAAACTCATTAGCACTTGGATCAATTAGAACTTGGGGTGCATAGTCCAAAACTTCCTAGCTAAGTATTTCTCATCTTCAAAAACTACTAAACTTAGAAATGATATTACCATCTTTTGTCAGTATAAAGGTGGGTCGATATATGAAGTGTTGGAGAAATTTAAGAAACTTCTTAGAAAGTGCCCACATCACACTCTGCCCGATTGGTTAATCATTCAAAATTTTTGTAATGGTTTAGTAGGATCCCTTAGATCTATTATTGAAGCTACCGATGGTGATTCACTCATGTCGAAGGCATTTGATGAGGCTTACTCTTTGATTGAAGAGATGGCTACAAATAATTTCTAATTGCCTTAGGAAAGGGTAAATTATAGAAAGGTAACCAGTGTGCATGATACTAATCTGTTTTCAATTCTTACTTCTTAGGTAGCAGCAATATCAAAAAAGATAGATCAATTTGGAATGAACCAACCTCAATTACCCTAGTAATTGAGAAAATTTTGTTTGGACCAATGGTGTATTCTAGTACTTGATACACCTAAAATATATAGTATTTTTGTACACATTTTTATACCTATTTTTGAGATATTGCAATTTAATGAAAGGAATTTTGTGTTTTTCTTTCAGGTACAATCAAATGGATGAAAATGCTAAAAGAAGTGAAAAAGGGTCAAATTTGGAGCAAAAATAACAAAGGTACAAAAATGAACTGGGGCGCCTATGCGCTAGAGAGCCGCGTCTAAGCGTCAGGGACCCCGCGCTTAAGTGCCAGAAGTAGCTATTTAATGATTCATTGAATTTATATGAATTTTTGAAGAGGTTTTTGAAGCAACCCTTGGTAAAAACACGGAAGATAATCCATGGACATGAAAATTCATTCGATTGGCTTTTGAAAGAAGGAACTTCTAGAAGATTCATTGAATGAAGACACATTTTGAAGAGATACCAAGGCACATTTTGGATTTTTTTGAAGAAGACTTAGATTGTCAAAGGAGGAGGCCAACCATTAGACATCCATAGTCATCATTCATCCAAGTAACTGCCACCGCTGCCGCCGCCGACCACTTTCTTTTTATTTTGGGTGTTAGGTTTATATTGTAAGTGAAGGAAGAGAATTCAAAGGAACTTCAAGACATTTTATGGATTTGAGATAAGTGTTTATCTTTGTGACTACACTTGGTTTTAACTTAGATTTCTTGTTTGTGTGCATGATTTCTACTTTTAAACTCAAGTGTGGTTGTGTTTTCTCCATGAATTTTGAGTAGTTGTCTTTATCTTTTTCCTTAAAATGATAAGTGATTAAGTATTTAAAGGAAGTTGTGTGAAGTATTAAACTTCAATGTTAGAATAAGTTGTGATGATTTGAAACCTTGCACTTCATTTACTTCTTGATTTGACCAATTAAGATGTTAATACTTGTTGTGAGAACATGTAAGATCCGAGATGGTATTGTCTCAGTCAGCAAATGTGTAGAATCACATATTGATTTCATGAATGAGAATGTAGCTCATTGGGTTGAGTGCAAATAAATAAGGAAATAAACTTTTCAAGGGTGTAGAATTAGAGAACTTTAGAGTGATAGGCTAAATCCCCCATATTGATTTAAAGTTTTTGGTTTTGATACGAGATGTTAGACCCCAGGTTGAGGGAGAAGAGGGAACTCTAGAGTGAGAGCTAGTATCTTCCCTACCTAACCGGTCTTCAAGACTATTCAAACTATAGATTAGCCAATGTTCTTTATAGCATCTCTAGTAAGGGTAAAGAATATTATTGCTCCTACTATAGATTAACCAATGTTCTTTATAGCATCTCTAGTAAGGGTAAAGAATATTATTGCTCCTATTTGGCCATTTAGCATACTTCCATAACAAATTTTTATATTTATCATTGATTCATGGTAAGGAAGATATGGTTAACATACTTCCACTATAGAATTTTTATACTTATTACTGATTCATGATAAGGAAAAAAATATTTTATTTATATTGCCTTCATCTTGCAAATATTTAGTTAAGTTAATTAATTGCTTACTTTATTTTCATAAACCAAAAATTAAAAAAAAATTGAATTTTCATTCATGTTATAGCATCTTAAGTTTAAGTAAGAATATTTTGCTAAGTAAATTTTGGTCATCTAAACTTTTTAGTTTTTTTAAAAGTTCATATTGCAGTCTTCCCTATTCAGGTCTTAATCAAAAAATCTTATACAACTTAATAATGATATGTATACTTGTGTATTATCTCATATTTAATTATTATAACTGTATTCTTATTTTCTTTCATAGTGGAAAACTTACCTAGCTTTTACTTTGGATCAAGTTTTTGGCTTTGTTACTAATTAAGAATAACTATTAAGGAAATTAAGCATATAATCACATGCATCGCATTTTACATCTATATAGAAAGTCAGGATTAGTACTTCATCATTTAAGACCTTGAATGCAATTAATAATAGACATAAGAATCCTTATTCCAATTTCTTTAACCCATGTTGGAAGAAAAATCTAAATTTTGACTGGAATAAATATTTTGGTAGGGGAAACCATTAATGGGGTAATAACCAAGAAAATCCCTTAGGAAGTTGGAATAAACATGGTAGTTATAATTATAGACCTTATTATCTACCAAGCTTTAACAATAATCCACAATTTAAGGAGAAAAAGTTGTCTTTGGAGGAGGTTATATTGCAAATGGAGAATCAATCGTAAAGTCAAGGTGCAACATCAAGGAATGTAGAGAACCAATTGGGACAAATGCTTAACTCACTTAGTAATAGGCCCCAAGGAACTCTTTCTAGCAACATTAAGATAAATCCTAAGGAGCATAATAGTGAGAATGTGAAAGTTATCCAGTTTAGGAGTGGAAAAGTGTTGGAGGATGTAGTTAAAAAAGAGATTGAGGTTGATGAAGAGACTGTGGAAACTGAAAAACCTGAGGAAAATGTTTCCAATGAATTAGAAAAAATAGTCTCTCCAAGTTAGAAAAATCACCACCTTTATTTTCTCAAAGACTTCGATAATAGAAGCTGGATCAATAATTTCAAAAGTTTTAGTGGTATTTAAGAAGTTAACTATTAATATTTCTTTTGCTGAACCTCTAGAGCAAATTCCTAGTTATGTAAAGTTTATGAAAAATATAATTAACAGAAAGAGGAAGTTTGAAGATTATAAGATAGTTGCACTCAATTAGAAGTGTGACACTATAATTCAAAAGAAGCTTCCTTAGAAACTTAAGGATTTCAAGAGCTTTAATATTCCTTGCATAATAGGAGAAATATTTTTTGAAAAAGCTTTATATGATCTTGGAGTAAGTATAAACCTTATGTCATTATCTACTTTTAGAATGTTAGGATTAGGATTAGTGTATCATACTACTGTAACTCTTCAGTTAGCTGATTGATCGATCACTCATCCATAGGGGGTTATAGAAAATGTTTTAGTTAAAGTGGATAAATTCATCTTCCCTGTTGATTTCATTGTGTTAGATATGAAGAAAGATAAGAGAATTCCAATCATTTGAGATAGACCTTTCTTAGTAATAAACGAGCTATGATCGATGTGCAAAAAGGTGAATTAATAATGAGAATAAATGACTAGGAAGTTACATTTAAAGTTTAAAAATCTATGAAATATCCTTCTAAAGGAAATCAAGATGCGTGTTTTTGGATGGACTTAATTGATTATTTGTGTAGTAGCTATTTTAGAGAAATTTATGAAGTTAAATTAGTTGAGATGGAGTTAGATAACTAGAAAGACACAAACTTTAAGATGATTTAAACATATTGAATATTGAAGGTTCAAAATTTGTTCAAGAGAGGTTTAAAATTTTAGATACGATAGAAAATTTTAAACCTCTTATTCCTTTTGTTGACAAACCTCATGAACTTAAGATGAAAGTGCTTCTTACACACTTAAAATATGCTTACTTAAGGAAGTTCACATCACTAGTTATCATATTCTCAGATTTAACTCATTTACAAGAGGAAAAATTAATGGAAATTAAAAGGAATTATACGAAAGCTTTCAGATGGACCTTAATAGATCTTAAGGGAATTCGTCCCTCTATTTTTATTCATAGGATCCTGATATAAGATAATTATAAACTCTATGCTGATCCTCAAAGGAGATTAAATCCTTTTATGAAAGAAGCATTTAACAAGAAAACTTTGAAGTGGTTAGAGGAAAGTGTTATTTATCCTATATCAGATAGTGCTTGGCTTAGCCCTATTCACCGTGTTCATGAAAAGAGAGGAGTGACAGTATGTGTAAATGAACAGCATGAAGAAATTCCTACCAAACATGCCACTAAGTGGCGAATTTGTATTGAATATAGTAAATTGAATTCAACCAATAAGAAAGATCAGTTTCCTTTACCCTTTCTCGATCATATTTTGGATAGATTAGCTAATCAACGATACTTTTTCTTTCTAGAAGGATATTCTGGATATCATCAAATACCGATAGCTTCCAAGGATCAAGAAAAGAGTATATTTACAAGTCCTTATGAAACTTTTGATTTTATAAGAATATTATTTGGGTTACGTAACACATCTACAACTTTTCATAGGTGCATGATGTATATTTTCTGTGACTTAATTGAGAAAGGGATAGAAGTTTTTATGAAAGATTTTATAGTGTTTGGAACTTCATTTGATTAATGTTTAAATCTTTTAGTAAAGGTGTTAAAACACTGTGAAGAGACTAACCTCATTCTCAATTAGGGGAAATGCCCATTAATGGTTGTAGAAGGTATTTTTTTATGATATAAAATATATGAAAAAGGTGTGGAAGTAGACCCAACAAATATTCAAGTGATTGAAAAGCTACCTCCACCTACTACTATGAGGGAAGTTAGAAGTTTTATGGGACATGCTGGATTCTGTAGGCTATATATAAAAGATTTCTCCAAAATAGCCAAGCCTCTATTTCATCTTTTAAAAAAGGATATTGTTTTTAATTTGATCAATATTGTTTAAATGCCTTCAATATATTGAAAGAAAAATTAGCCACTACTCCTATTATAGTCTCACCTGAATGGGGGAGATCATTTGAGTTGATGTGTGATGCTAGTGACTTTGCTATCAGGGCATTTTTAGGACAAAGACACAATTAAAAATATAAAGCTATATACTATACTAGTAAAAGCCTTAATGAAGCTCAAATCAATTGCACTACAACTGAGAAGGGATTATTGCATATAGTATATACTTTTAATAAATTCATATCTTCTATAATAGAAATCAAATGTATTATTCATTCCGATCATTCAACTATTAAATATCTTATATCAAAGATGGCACTAAACCAAGACTAATTAGATGGGTCCTGTTAAAGCAAGAGTTTGGCATCAAAGTAACAGATAGGAAAGAATCTGATAATCAAATTACTGACCATTTGTCTAGACTAGATTAGTGAAATTCAAATACTTAAGAAGATAAAATTAATGAGAATTTTCCTGAAAAACGAATGTATGCTATTAATGAGTGGCACATTCTGTAGTATGCTGACATAGTGAATTTTATTATTAGTGATTTTTTGCCTATGCATTAACATACTACCAACAAAAAAGCTCATTCATGATGCTAGATATTACTTTTGAGACCCATAGTTTTATAAAAAGCTTAAGGATCAAGTAATCAGAAGATGTGTACCCTTAGAAGAAACCTAGGAAATTATTAAGAAATGTCATGATTTTGAGTTTGGGAGACATTTCGATGTTCATAGAACTTCATTTAAGATTTGATAATAAAAAATTTTTTGGCCTCCTCTATTTAGGGATGTGAATATATATATATATATATATATATATATATATATATATATATATATATATATATATATATATATATATATATATATATATATATATA
>JXCR01139562.1:71386-107161 GCA_002079205.1 Phalaenopsis hybrid cultivar
ATATATATATATATATATATATATAAACTTGTGATTGATGTCATATGGTAGATGACCCGACCCAAAATTACACAGATATTTATGTTTCTTAATATGTCAAAAACTTTACCCAAATGCTATTTAACAACTAGTGAGAATAAATGTAAAATGATAAAAATTAAAGAAATAATTTTCTCATTAGGGGTACTTGACACGCCTAAAAAATGCTTGATTTTTCATGTATACTTTATGCTTAATTTTAATGATATTGCTCTTTAAAGGAAGGTATTTTGCATGTTTTTGATTTCTGGTACAAGAAATGGACCTTTGGAGAAAAAGAAATAAAAAAGGTGCAATTTGGAGAAAAAACGAGCAATAAATGAAATTTTACCCTATCACCTTTCGATAAGTCTTTCGATTCTTAATCTCTTTTACACTTCTTGCATATTTTTGAATGAGATTACACTTTAAAGGAAGGTTGTTTCATGCTTATTTTGTAGGGCTATCTGTTAGGAACACAACACAACTGAAATGGGGCAAAACGGAGTGAAATGCTGGAGTTGCGCAGTCTACTTGCCGACGGGGCCCAAAATGGAGCAAAACAGAGCTGACGGTGAGATTTACCCGATAAGACCAAAAAATGACAGAAAAGCTCGTCAACGGCGCCCTCAAGCCCGCCGACGGCCCCCGGGACGACTATGGACCGAGTTTTGGCGATTATTGGCCAAAATTCAATGTATTTGGACGTTTTTTGAAAGGATTTTTGTGGCAACTCTTCAAACTTCGTCCCTACACTTTAAAAGAATGAATTTAGGTTAGAAAAAGAGGGTTTTTTGTGTGAGAGGAATATTAGGAAAAGTGTGGAGAAAGTTTAGGGTTTTTAGAATAGGAGTAAAAATGTAGATTTCTACCTTTTTGGAGAGATTGGAGAGGACATTTTGAGAGAATTGTAAAGAGATGTTCTAGCATTGCATGGATCGACGGGAGACTTTGTGGGAGAGATATTCGTCTTTTTTTCAAAGAGAAAAATCTAAGTATTGTGTTCTTCATTATCTTTTGATTTTTGTAAACACATATCTAGTGGATTTGCTTTTGTTAAATGAAGTTTCCATTGTGCTTTCTTCGTGCTTTGTGATGAGCTTCTCTTACTCTCTCTTCTTGTTTAGAAATAATGGTATGAGAAGATTATGTCATTGTTTTCATTTTACTTTTCTTTTGTAATGAGTAGAATTCATGTTTTGAGATTTTGGGATGCATGTTAGAAGTAGATTTAATTATCAATGTGATGGTTTTTACTTGCACTTTATTTACATTACAATAAAGGCCTGGATTTAATTATCAATGTGATGATTTTTACTTGCACTTTATTTACATTACAATAAAGGCCTGTTTTTAATTATAAATGTGATGGTTTTTACTTGCACTTTATTTACATTACAATAAAGGCCTGTTGTAGTGTTAAAATTTCTTTGACTTGCACTTTATTTACATTACAATAAAGGCCTGTTGTAGTGTTAAAATTTGTTGTTGATAAAGTAGAACCACATTCAGATTCCATGGATGGTTTAAGTTCATGGGAGTTGAATGCAAATAAACAGGAAAATATACTTTGATGGGCATAGAATTGGAGATTTTAGGATGACAGACTAAAATCTCCAATTCGGTCCTACTGTTTAAGTACTGAAGCGGAGATGTTAGACCTTAGACGAGGAGAACGTGTGAGCTATGAAGTGAGAGCCGGTATCTTCCCAGCATAGCTACAAATTCAGTAAACAAGCATAGGATTAGTCAATGTTCTTTATGTCTGGACTAAAGGGTAAATAATAAGATTGCTCCTATTTGGCACAAACAATATTTAATGCATCTCATTCTTTTACATTATCCGATTCATTGCATAAGAATACTAATTTTTATTATCTTAAAATTCTCCAAACCAATTCCTCCAGAAAGGTGTCTCCTTAGAATTAATATTTGCATTTAGTTATAGTTACTATCTTTACATTTAAAACCATGCTCTGCCCGATTGGTTAATCATTCAAACTTTTTACAATGGGTTAGTAGGATCCCTTAGGTCTATAATTGACGTTGCTACTGGTGGATCATTAATGCCAAAACCATTTGATGAAGCGTATGCGTTAATTGAAAATATGGCTGCAAAAAAATCTTAATGGCCCTCTATAAGGGTAAATCCTTAAAAAGTAGCTAGTGTTCATGATTCAGATGTGATTGCAATTCTTGCATCTCAAGTTGCCGCAATATCAAGGAAGTTGGACCAATTTGGAATGAACCAGACTTAATTTACTCCAGTAAGTGAAGAAAGATCATTAGGGAATATGATTGATTCTAGTTATCATACGAAACTTTAAATACCATAAACAACCCGTACTCTAACTTTTACAACCTAGGTTGGGAGAACCATCCTAATTTTAACCGGAATCATACTACTGACGGAGAAAACCAAAAATTGGAAAATAATCATGCAAATCTTAATGGAAGTTGGAATAATTAGGGGAACACAAACTATAGACCTTCATATCCACCGGACTCTGACAATGATCAACAATTTGAGAATAAGAAGATGTCTATGGAAGAAGTGGTATTGCAAATGGGAAACCTATTGCAAGGTCAAAATGTAGTGATTAAAAATATAGAGAATCAACAGGGACAAATTGCTAATTCACTTAGCAATAAACCCCAAGGAAGCCACTTTTAGCAACATTGAGATCAACCCTAAAGAGAACACTAATGAACAAGTAGAAGCTGTCCAATTAAAAAGTGGAAGAGAGATAGATGATGTGGTTAGAAAAGAGAACGATGTTGTGAGAGAAACAAAGGAAACTAAAAGACCTAAAGAACATGTTTCTAAGGATCTGGAAAAACTAATATCTCCAACAAAAATCAATTTAAAAAGACCACCACCTCCATTTCCTCAAAGAGTTA
The DNA here is from genome assembly GCA_002079205.1 of Phalaenopsis hybrid cultivar. Classification (NCBI taxonomy): domain Eukaryota; kingdom Viridiplantae; phylum Streptophyta; class Magnoliopsida; order Asparagales; family Orchidaceae; genus Phalaenopsis; species Phalaenopsis hybrid cultivar. The sequence continues at coordinate 74,306 of JXCR01139562.1, forward strand.
GACAGCAAGAGTTGGAAAAAAAAATTTCAAAGTTCATGGAAGTACTTAAGAAGTTAACGATAAATATTCCTTTCGCTGAAGCTTTGAAACAGATGCCGAGTTATGCAAAATTTATGAAGAAGATATTAAACAATAAAAGGAAATTTGGGGATTACAAGACAGTTGCACTAAGTGAGGAGTGCAGCGCTCTACTTCAAAAAAATTTTCCTCAGAAACTTAAAGATCATTGTAGCTTTACAATTCCTTGTGTAATTGGAAAAAGATTATGTGAAAAAGCTTTATGTGATTTAGGATCGAGCATTAATGTGATGCCTCTATCTATATTTAGAAGGTTAGGTTTAACCGATATTTCTCCCACTACTGTAACCCTTTTGTTAGCTGATCGATTTATTATTTATCCAAAAGAAATTATAGAAGATGTGCTTGTTAAAGTGGATAAATTTATCTTTCCTATGGACTTTATTATATTAGATATGGAGGACGATAAAGAATATCCCATTGTTTTGGGGAGACCTTTTCTTATTATTGGACAAGCTATGATGGATGCGGAAAAAGGAAATTTAACTATGAATATTAATGACCATGAAACCACTTTTGATGTTTTAAAGGCTATAAAATATCCAGCTGAGAGAAATGATGATGATTGTTTTTGGATGGATGAAATTAATTATCTAAGTAAAAACTATTTCCAAAAGAGTTTTGAAAATAAGTTAATAGATGAGATCAAAATGGATTTTCATGATGAGTTTAAAATATTGTTTAAAGAAGACTGTACGTATGTTCAGGAGAGGTGTAAAATGATGGACGTTACCAAAAATAGTAAACTTTTAATTCCATCTGTTGAAAAACCTCATGACCTTAAAATGAATTTACCTCATACAATTTTAAAGCCTACCTATTTGGTGAATTCATATACACCACCAGTCTCTATATCTTCATATTTGACTCAATCACAAGATGAACCTGAATTGAATGATGAAATCAGTTAAAGATCTCCTATGAAAGAGTTAGTCAAAGTCACTGAATGACATATTCTGTGGTATACAAACAAAATGAATGAGTTTCTGATGTTGGGGCAGATTATTAATGCAATTAACAGTTACCCCCCAGAGATTTTACCTTGTGACTCTGAGATAAATCCTAAGGAAATAAATTATGAGAAATTTAAAATTATTGAACAGATACTTGGAAGAGAATTTGAGGATATATTTCAAAAAAACTTTGAGTTGAGAAAAGAGGATAAGGATATCGAAAGACCAATGGAAGCAATTCTTATGGAATCAGAAAAACTTATTTCCTCAACTATGATAGATATAGAAAGACCACCTCCACCATTTACTCAGTATCGAGGGGAAGAATTAGAAGATAAATTGAAACAGAAGAGTAACATAGAAGAATTTGATCCAGAATCTGAATTATCCAGAGAGAATTTGATCCAAAATTTGAGAGATCTTGAATTATCATATAAAGATCCATTTCTTATTAATTTCAAGGATGATATTAATATGCAAATTGAGAAAATCAATAGAAGAATATTTGATCTAGAAAGAAATATGTGGAACAATGATAAGAATCAATATGAAAAGGAAGAGCTGAATGAAAATTTAAAAGTTGAGGATTTTATAGTAATCCATGGATCTGGAAAAGATTGGACGATTGATCAATGATTACTTAATTGGAATTTTGATCCAGGTGGAATCATTTCTCGGTCTAGCAAAGTTAAACCAAGTGCTTTATGGTAGGCAACCCATAGTTATCTGTGTGGTTTGATTTAGTTTGCTTAAGAGTCATGATTGTTAGTGTTATATTGTGGTTGCTTTAGTATGGATTGATCAGTTCACTTGATGTTTGGTAGATGTTTGGATTGCAAGTGGTTTGATTTACTTTTTGTGTGTCATTAGGGATATGATTCATTAAATTCTTATTATGGTTAGACTTGTATGTTCTCTTGTAGTAGTTGGATTGACGATCCACTACAGCTCGGGTCTCACCCGGACTTGAGTTTTACAAAAGACATTATGAATTTTTACAGTGATAGTTTCATCTTAATTTTGTTACTTCCTTTCTTGGACTTTGTTTTCATTTGATAGGAGTCGCTAACCTATTTGATGAGTAACTTATGGATGATTTTACACTGTACTTATAATTGCTAGAGGGCTTAATTATTAGGATATGGTGATGTCTGGTGTTGGTGCTCGAGAACCAATATATCAGGGATAATCTTATCTTTGGGATTAGAATCTATAAAATCATTTATAAGCACCCAATATATTTGTGTAGTAATTCCGTTAGAAATTGGAAGTAAGTTAGTGAGATGTGATGAGATGGAGGAAGAATTAACCTCATTTATCTTATTTGTGTGTTTGTGTTACAATTTATAAGAATTGAATAACATTTTTATATTTCAATGTTGATCCATGCTATGCTAGTTAGAAGTTTGTTTAGTTAATTTCATTCTAGCATGTTTAGTTTAGATTTACTTTCTACTACATGTTTTCTATCCTAATAAATAATTGTAGATGTTTTTTATAGAAACTTGTGGGAGATAGAATTTTTAAACTAATTTTCTTCCTACTTATATTTTCTGCACTAAATGTTATACATGGTAAAAATCAAGTTTGGGGGTAGAAAAAAAAACTGAAATTTTACAGTGAATATACTTCCTTTTAGTTTAATATTATTGCATGCATGTTTTAAGCTAGATTTACTTTCTTATGTTGTCATTCTATCCTGATTATACATGTATATGAATTTGATAGGATATTGTAGTAGTAAGTAGATTTAATTTTTACTTTTTCTTCCTGCTACATTTTATAGATTTAATTGCAAAATATTTAAAAATTTAAGTTTGGGGGGAGAAAGAAAAATAACTTTCAAAGTTAACTTTATTTGTCCTCAGTAACCTGTATTTAAACTGATATCACTTTTAAAATGACTTGTGGCATGTGGTGTTATCTTTAGGTTACTATAAATTTAATTTTAGGAATGTTAGAAAAATAATTTAGTTGAAATTCTTTGTGAAGAAATTTTTCTAGAGTTAAGATATTTTGTAGGAAACTTTAGGAAAATGATTTTGCTATTTATGGTAGAAAGGAGTTGAATATTTGAAAAGCTAAGATTCTTAGATTTATGCTTATTGGGAATTGAGCCTTTATTGAAACCATTTTCAAACAAATACTTACACTTTTAAAAAGTGAAGGAAAGTTTTGAGTTTTGGACTTTATAAAGAGGATAGTGAAATTCAAAATTATTGAAGGCCTATCCAGATATAGTAATCCTCACAAAAAAGAAAGAGAAAAAAAGAAAAAAAGGGGATTAAAAAGATCCTAAAAGAAAAGGAAAAGAAAGGATTGAAAAACAATCCATAAAGAAAAAGAAAAGAAAAAGAAAAGTCAAAATAAAATATGTGAGGAGAAGCTTGAGGAGAAGCCTAATCAAAAATTGGTTTCACTTGATTTTTTTTAAATGAAAAGACTTCGAAACAATCCTAAACTTATTCCCATTTAAAGTTATTGGTCAAATTGGTATAGATAAGGTGCTTAAATTTTATTTTTATATTTTCTATGAATCTTTAGTTTGACAAGTTTCAATAACTTTTGAAGTAAATAGAAAATCAGGATTCCTAAGTTGAATATGAGATATTCTTACACTCTAATTCTAGGTTGATATGCAAGAATTTCTCCTAAGTTACACTATAATATTTCTGAGACAAAATTATAGGAAACTCTACTGAAACCCACAACTACAAGTTAACATATTTGGTTTTTAAAGTTATAGTGTTACTTGAGGACAAGTAACAGTTAAGTTTGGGGGTTTTGACACGCCTAAAAAATGCTTGATTTTTCAGATATTTTTTATGCTTAATTTTAATGATATTGCTCTTTAAAGGAAGATATTTTACATATTTTTAGTTTTTGATACAAGAAATGAACTTTTGGAGAAAAAGAAACAAAAATGGTGCAAATTGGAGGAAAAACAAGCAAGAAATGAAAATTTGCCCTGTCACCTTTCGATAATTTTTCAACGTTTAATCTTGTTTACACTTCTTGCATAATTTTAAATGAGATTACACTTTAAAAGAATGTTGTTTTCATGCTTATTTTGTATGGCTATCTGTTAGGAACACAACGCAACTGAAATGGGGTGAAATAGAGCTAAAACGGAGTGAAACAGAGCGAAACGGTGGAGCTCCGCAGTCTGCTCACCGATGGCGCCCAAAATGGCGCCGATGGCGAGATTTACTTGAGAAGACAAAAAAATGACAGAAAAGCTCGCCGACGGCGCCCTCGAGCCCGCCGCGGCACCCGGGATGACTATGAACCGACTTTTGGCAGTTATGGGCCGAAATTCAACGTATTTGGATGCTTTTTGAAAGGATTCTCGTGGCAACTCTTCAAACTTCATCCTACACTTTAAAAGAATGAATTTAGGTTAGAGAAAAGGGTTTTTTTTGTGAGAGGAATGTTAGGAAAAGTGAATAGAAAGTTTAGAGTTTTTAGAATAGGAGTAGAAATGTAGATTTCTACCTTTTTGGAGAGATTGACGAGGAGATTTTGAGAGAATTTGTAAGGAGATGTTCTAGCATTGCATGGATCGGCGGAAGACTTTGTGGGAGAGATATTCGTCTTTCTTTCAAAGTGAAGAAGCTAAGTATTGTGTTCTTCATTATCTTTTGATTTTTGTAAACACTTATCTAGTGGATTTGTGCTAAGTATTGTGTTCTTCATTATCTTATGGTTTTGTAAACACTTATCTAGTGGATTTGCTTGTTTTAAAAGTTTATGTTGTGTTTTCTTCGTGCTTTGTGATGGGTTTCTCTTACTCTCTCTTTTTGTTTGGAAATAAATTCTTCATTATCTTATGATTTTGTAAACACTTATCTAGTGGATTTGCTTTGGTTAAATGAAGCTTCGTTGTGTTTTCTTCGTGCTTTGTGATGTGTTTTTCTTACTCATTCTTCTTGTTTGGAAATAATGGTATGAGATGATTATACCATTATTTTCATTTTACTTTTCTCTTGTAATGAGTAGAATTCATGTTTAGGATTTTGTGATGCATGTTAGAAGCGAATTTAATTATAAATGTGATGGTTTTTACTTGCACTTTATTTACATTACAATAAAGGTCTGTTGTAGTGTTAAAATTTATTATAATTTCATTGATCAGAAAGGGCGGTGTAATTCTCAACAAAGTGAAAGCACATTCAAATTCCATGGATGGTTAAGTTCATGGGAGTTGAGTGCAAATAAGTAAGGAAATATACTTTGATGGGTGTAGAATTGGATATTTTAGGGTGACAGACTAAAATGCTCAATTCGGTCATATTGTTTGAGTACTGAAGCGAAGATGTTAGCCCTCAGGCGAGGGGAACGTGGGAGCTCCGAAGTGAGAGCTGGTATCCTCCCAACTAGCCGCAAAATCAGTAACCAAGCATAGGATTAGTCAATGTTCTTTATGCCTGGACCAAAGATTAGCCGCAGATTCAGTAAACAAGCGTAGGATTAGTCAATGTTCTTTATGCCAGGACCAAAGGGACCACAGATTCAATAAACAAGAATAGGATTAGTCAATGTTCTTTATGTCTGGACCAAAGGGTATCACAGATTCAGTCCAATGTTCTTTATGCCTGGACCAAAGGGTAAAGAATAAGATTGCTCCTATTTTCCACATACAATATTTAATGCATCTTATTTCTTTACATTATCCAATTCATTACATAAGAATAGTAGTTATTAATNGTAATGGTATGAGAAGATTATACCGTTGTTTTCATTTTAATTTTCTTTTATAATTAGTAGAATTCATGTTTAGGATTTTAGGATGCATGTTAGAAGCTGATTTAAATATCAATGTGATGGTTTTTACTTACACTTTATTTACATTACAATAAAGACCCGTTGTAGTGTTAAAATTTGTTGTAATTGCATTAAAACCCGAGAGGGCTGTGTAATTCTCAAAAAGTAGAACCACATTCAGATTCCATGGATGGTTAAGTTCATGAGAGTTGAATGCAAATAAATAGAGAGATATACTTTGATGGGCGTAGAATCAGAGATTTTAGGGTAACAGACTAAAACCCCCAATTCGGTCTTATTGTTTGAGTAGTGAAGCAGAGATGTTAGCCCTCAAACGAGGGGAAACGTGTGAGCTCCGAAGTGAGAGCCGATATCCTCCCAGCCTAGTCAGAGATTCAGTAAACATGCATAAGATTAGCCAATGTTCTTTATGCCTGGACCAAATGGTAAAGAATTGGATTGCTCTTATTTGGCACATACAATATTTAATACATCTCATTCCTTTATGTTATCTGATTCATTGCATAAGAATACTAGTTTTTATTATCTCAAAATTCTCCAAACCAATTCCTCCGGAAAGGTGTCTCTTTAGAATTAATATTTGGATTTAGTTATAGTTACTATCTTTACATTTAACACTTGCATTTATGAGTAGTTGCTAGATAAAACATAATTCAATTGACATTCCAAACTAAAGACTAATTGAAGTTGATTAGAATTTGACTAAGGACATCTTACCTCGCTTCCCTGTGGGATCTAACAGTTACTATCTTTACATTTAACACTTGCATTTAGGAGTAGTTGCTAGATAAAACATCATTTTGGTTACTATCTTTACATTTAACACTTGCATTTAGGAGTAGTTGCTAGATAAAACATCATTTTACGATTATTATCTTTACATTTAACACTTGCATTTAGGAGCAGTTGCTAGATAAAACATCATTTTAATCGATATTCCAAACTAAGGACTAATTGTAGTAGATTAAAATTTGAATAAGGACCTCTTACATCGCTTCCCTGTGGGATCGATAAACGGGACTCCACTAGAGCTCTATATTACTTGAGCGATATGTATACCTGCGTTTGAAATTGCGACTTTACAAAATCATTATAAATATATAAATCTGGGTTCATAAATTTTTGTATATTAAAAGTTGTATCAAGTTTTTGACACCATTGCCGGGGATTTAAATCTTCTAGTAGTAGTGTCAAATTCTTGTATTTTTAAGCATATATTAAGTCGCTGTCAAGTTTTTGGCGCCGTTGCCGGGGAATTAAATCTTCTAGCAGCAGTATCAAATTCTTATATTTTTAAGCATATATAAAGTCGCTGTCAGTACTATGTAAATATATGTATCGCTTCAAGTAATATAGAGTTTTTTTAAAAATCCCAATATCGATCCCATGAGGAAGCCGAAATAAGAAAACAATGAAATGAAATACATGAATTTTGGCTTTAAGCAATCTTTACTTAAGATTGTAGCAACTATCTAAAGATGAAAATGAAGTTTAACAAATTATACATTATGTAAGTAAAAGTAAATGTAATGACTTAGACAATATATAAAGAGACTTTCTCCTTGCCAATAATTCATAATTAGTGTAGGATTTCAAAATTTTTCAGAAACTTAAATATGGTATTGTGAAAAATAAGAGCATATCTATTATTTACTTCTTTCGAAATGTGCAAAGAACATTGACTGATCTAAATTTGGTGTCAGCATGTATAGTAGTGCTGGGTAGATTCTAGTCTCTCACTTCTAGATTAACCACTGTGCCCTCTTTATAGGACCTACCAGTAACCCTTAAATCCAATCTCTAGACCAAATTGATAACAAAATATTTAGTAGTCAAGTTTAATAAATGCAATACTAAAACTTTAGAAAGATTTTTAATAATATAGGTTAAAACTAGAAGGTAAGAATATTTAGTAGTCAAGTTTAATAATTCTGATTTTCTATTTATTTCAAGAATAATTGTAATTTGTCATATTAAAGATACTTAGAAAAATTACATGAAAAAAGAATATAATGAGAACTTTACTAGTAAGGATTCTATTACTTCAAAATAAGCTTAGAAATGTAATTAAGTCTCTTTCCTTAAAATGATTTAAGTGAAGCCAATTTTTGATTAGGCATCTCCTCAAGCTTCTCCTCACATATATTTTCCTTTTTGTTTTCTTTTATTTTTATTTTTCTTTTCTTTTAGTTTCATGATCATTTTCATTCCTTTCTTTCTTTCCTTTTTTTTAAATGTCAAGTGAGGATTACTATATCTAGATAGTCATTAATGATTTTGACCTCACTTCTAAATTAGACTTGAAAAATATTTTTCATAAAGTCTCTATTCTTTCTTTTCAAATAAAAATCCAAGATATTTAGCATTCTCAAAAATATAATTTTCTTATTTTACATAGTAAAAAACATTTTATACTCTTATACTAAATATCTCAAATCCAAAATTAATCTTATTATTAAAAACTTTTACTTAAGTTTACTAAATTATTTATAAACTCAAAAATATAGTTATCTCAAGCTATCTCAACATACCACAGGTTATATTAAAATAATTTTTGAAAATGTATTTTACTTAGGAAAAATAAGGTTTAGTTTTAAAAAATTTTCTCTCTTACCTCAAACTTAAAATTTAAATTAGTTTAAGACAGTTAAGTTTATAATAAGCATAAAGAAAGAGAAATTTTTTAATTTCTAAGCAGGAGAACATTAACAGGTAAAATTAAAAAAAGCATGTGCTGAGTAGTAGACAATATAAATTAAAAACAGATATATCATGAAAATTTGTAATATAAAAGACTACTCTAACACATATCCAGTTCTAAGCAAAAGAGTAACAAAAGTAGTAGTGAAAATTAAAGTACAAAGCAATGAAACATACATAAACCATCCAACATGAGAAAGATCTAAAAATCATAACTACTTCAGAATAGAAAATAAAGTCTAATCCTCTTCCTCCTCCTCCTCATCATCAGAATCAAAGGGAACATCTCCATCCATTGATCTCGGGCCTTCAAAAGGTGTAAATCGAGAGAATGTAAGAAATTCAACTGAATGGTCTCCCTTCATGAATTTCACTAATGCCTCATCATAATCAACATCATAGTAACTCTTTCTTCTAACAAAATCTGCCATATGATCAAATTTGTTCTCCATGTCCTCCATACAACACTGCATAAAACACATATCATTCTGGTGTCCAAATATCTCTCATTTAACACATCCCAGAATACAAATGGAGTACAGTAGTAGTGGAAGTAGAAAGTCTAGAAGTAGAAGACCTTCAAGTAGAAGGCCTTGAAGTAGAAGCAGAAGGTGCACCTTGAAATCTATCTTTAAGTCTTCCATATACATCAACGTTTGCCTTCCCAATTGGCTTGAGTGGCTTCAACTACTCTTCCTAATGTTTAAAATTTACTCTAGAGTCTTTGCAAATAGTAAATATCAAAGATGGAAATCCAAAACATGAAATAGTACTAGCTCTTGTAGAAGAACGAATAGCATCATAAATAAAAGAGCCCACATTTATAAGTTTCCTCTCTTGAATGCAATAATTTAGTATGGCTCTTTGTCTAGTCACTTCACTTAAATGATTTGAAGGAAGAAGGCGAGCATAAATAAAATAATTTCATGCATTTGAAGTGACATTGAGCTTGGAAGATGAAAAATTTACCTTACAATCATTTTGAATCTTCCAGGCTCCACGACCATCAATCAAATATGCCACGATATGATCTAACTCTTCCTCAAATGGATTGAACTCTAAATAGAAACAATCACTCTTAGGTGGCAGTCCATATATCACATTAATCCTCTCAACAATAAACTCTACTCCTCTTCCTTGAACAAAAACCTCATCATCATCTGCTTAAGGTAAGTTATCATAAAATTCTTGAACCACAACGATGACGACAATAACAGTAAAATAGTAGAAACTTTCCCTTTGATGTGTCAATATAACATTCTCTATAGCTTCACCAAGTCTATAAAATATTTGATCAGCAATTAAATTTCTCGAAGAAGCAAATTCGTTGTAACAAATTTGAGCTTTAATATTAACAAATTTAGCACTGTCAAAAGTTTCTTGCCCCTTTCCTCGCTTTGTCTTAGGAGCCATCTAAAAATTTGAAAAAAGAATCCAAAAAAATTCAAAATTAAGATACTAGGCTTCCTTCAAGCTTTTTCAAGCTAACAAAGCTTAGATACATAGATTTTCACCACTAGACCAAATATTTTTGCATATTTTGGCCTCCACTTAATGTATGAAAAATCCATGGTGAAATCAAAAAATAACTATGCCAAAATGTAGATCTAACCTGGAGAAGATGAAATTCAGTGCTTTCAATCCAAGAAACTTGAAGATCAAAGCTATAATAAGCACCCTAAGACTGATTTTCATGAAAAAGAAGAAGAATAAGAAGCTTGGGTGTCAACAATGACGTGGGTTTGGTTTAATAGGCAAAAATTGTGAGTTTTAGCCGGTTCAGTTGTACCGATGCCTAGGCGCCAGACCCAAAGTTTTTCTATCTTTGGGTTTTAAGTATATTACAATAAGACTAAGCCTTATAAATCAAAATTGCTCATTAATTTAACATCACATCACTTGTTTATTATTTCCCCATCATCTTCTATCTTCCAATTTTTAATTCAAAATTAATTCCAACATTCTAACATAGGGTTTACAAAACCATAACTTTCGTTAATAAACTCTTAAACAAAAGTACAATATCACACATAAACACGATTAAGCAAACCAACACAAGCAAACTAACACACAATCAACAACAAGTAGCACACATAACACATCTTTTACTAAAGTAAACACAAACATGAAAAACAAAAACTATAATCCTATTCTAAAGATCAATCATTGTTCATCTCATTCTTGTTACCCCTCTCACATGCGAAATAGCTGTGATCAATTGTGTAGAAGATAAGAGCACGAGGAAATTCTATAGTCTTCTTTTCATCAATCCATTTGTTCTTTCTATACATGGCTACCTGGGAATCTTGATAACTAACCAAGTGGTCGGATTGAAGTTTCATCTACCACTCTAAGTGCTCATCTTAGTGATACATCTCACGCAACTTGTTGTGTAGATTGGAAAGCTCCACTTCAATCCTCCCCAATTTGCTCTTCGCCTTTTCCAAACTCAGTGCTAAGAACCCATTGAAATAGGTTTGGGCATCATTGTGCACAAACTTATTTCCAATGAGATTTTCATCCTCTCTATTCTCCATGGAAGCAACTAAGATCTCAAAACTTTTCTAAACTCCTTTCTCTGATCGAAATATCGAAAGTATAAAGATTAAGGATGAAGGCTAGGCAGTTATATAGTGAAGACATGGAGAAAAACTATTTTTGGGTGGTTTCCCATGTCCAGAAACTGTGGCGCCTAGGCGCCAACATCACATGACTCTGGCTCTTAGGCGCCAATATACTAGTGAACACTAATTCGACTAACATCAAATTTCTTCAATTTCCAATTATGTTTAATACCTTAAATAGTATTACAAAGAGTTACTAAAGCAAAGGATAGTCACGATAATACTACAATAACAAACATAAATCAAATATCATAAATAATCAAGGGTTGCCTCCCACAAAACGCTTTATTTAAGGTCATCAACCTGACGCATCTAAATGTTTTACTCAAATAGACCCAACATCAAAGTTTCTTTGTAATAGGGCTTGTTTTTTTCCAATGTAAGGCTTCAACCTATGTCCATTTACTTTAATTATACATTCAATTTTTGGATCTTTAATCACCACTGCCCCGTAAGAATAAACTTTTGTCATAATAAGTGGCCTCATCCACTTGAACTTAGTTTTTCTGAGAAATAATTCCAATCGTGTATTGTATAGTAAAACTTATTGTCTAGGCTCAACATTATTCTTTAAAATCTTTCGATCATGACAAATTTTCATCTTTTCTGTATAATTTCTAGCATTTTTGTAAGATTCATCATAATTTCCTTGAACTCATTTAATTGCAATAATCATTTTTCTTCAACATCCTTTAAATTATAATTAAATTCTTTTATTTTCCAATAAGCTTTATGCTCTAACTCAACTGGTAAATGACAAGCTTTCCGAATATGAGCCTATATGGAGACATTTCTATAGGAGTTTTATAAGCAGTCCTATAAGCCCAAAATACAGAATCAAGTCTATCAGACCAATTAGTTCTTTTAGGATTTACAGTTTTCTCCAAAATTCTTTTGATTTCACGATTTGATATTCTGCTAATCCACTACTCTGATGGTGATAATCTGTGAAAATTTTATGTTTAATTCCATATTTTCTAAGTAATGTGTCAATTCTAAAATTCTTAGTACGGCTTCCCCCATTAGTAATGATCACTCTTGGCATTCTAAATCTAGTAGAAATATTTTTTTAAGAAAATTTTGAAACACTCAGAGCATCACAATGAGGCAAGACTATTGCTTCAATCCATTTAGATAATAATCCACAACTAATAAGATATAAATCTTTTCTGAAGATGGTACAAATGGTCCCATAAAATCTAAAGTATGCTAAATGTGTTGTGCCAAATAGGAGCAATAATATTCTTAACCCTTACTAGAGATGCTATAAAGAACATTGGTTAATCTATAGTCTGAATAGACTTGAAGACCGGATAGGTAGGGAAGATACTAGCTCTCACTCTAGAGTTCCCTTTTATCTCTCCACTTGGGGGCTAACATCTCATATCAAAACCTAAAACTATAAATCAAATTGGGGGCTTTACCTGTCACTCTAAAAATTTTTAATTATAAACCCTTGAAAAGTTTATTTCCCTCTTTATTTGCACTGAATCTCATGAACTACATTCTCATTCATGAAATCAATATGTGATTCTAACAATTTGTTAACTAAGAAAATATCATCTCAGATCTTACATGTTCTCACAACATGTATTAACATCTTAATTGGTCAAATCAAGAAGTAAATGAAGTGCAAGGTTTCAAATCATCACATCTTTTTATAACATTGAAGTCTAATACTTCATACAACATCCATTAAACACTTAATCACTTATCATTTTAAGGAAAAAAGATAAAGATAACTAATTAGAATCCATAGAGAAAACACAACCACACGTGAGTTTAAAAGTAGAAATCATGCACACAAACAAGAAATCTAGATTAAGACTATGTGTATTCACAAAGAAAAAACACTTATCTCAAATCCTCTCCAGCAAATGTCTTGATGTTCCTTTAATTCTCTTCCTTCACTCACAATACAAACTAACACTCAAAATAAAAAGAAAGTGGCCGACGGTGGCGGCAGTTACTAGGATGGATGATGGCTGTAAAATCTTTAGAGCGGTTGTCCTCTTCACTTGATGATCCAAGTCTTCTTTAAAAAAATCCAAAAGGTGCATTGGTTTCCCTTCAAAATGTGTCTCCATTCAATGAATCTTCTAGAAGTTGCCTCCTCAAAAGCCAATTGAATGAATTTTTGTGTCCATGGAATATTTCCCATATTTTTACCAAGGGTTGCTTCAAACACCTCTTAAAAAAATTGTCTAAATTCAATGAATCATCAAATAACTACTTCTGGCGCTTAAGCGCGCAGTACCTGGCGCTTAGGCGTGAGCTTCTGACACTTAGGCGTCAGTTTTGGGAGCTTAGGCGCCCTAGTTTGTTTTTGCACTTTTCTTCATTTTTTCTTCAAATTTGACCCTTTTTTAACTCTTTTTAGCATTTTTCATCCATTTTATTGTACCTGAAAGAAAAAACACACAAATACCTTTCATTAAAGTGCAATATCTCAAAAATATGTATAAAAATGTGTATAAAAACACTATATATTTTAGATGTATCAAAATCCCCAAACTTAAGATGTTACTTGTACTCAAGTGACCTTTCAATCTTTACAAATCAATTAAAGTAGATGATGTATATGAGTTTCTTTAGAAGTTAACAACATTTTCGTGTAGAAATATAGTAGTCCAATTTAGAAAAAAAATATTAGTAGATGAGACCAACTTAGAGTTTAGAAATTTTTAAAGTTAAGGAATATGAAAATATGAGTTTTTATCTAATTCAGAAATATTGTAGATTCTCCAAAAATAGAGTTTAGGTATTTTATCTTCTCCACTTAAAAAAAAATTATTAAACATAACTTTACTTACTATATTATATCCTTAACCTTAAGAGTTTCTCAAGTCTTATACTTCAAAAAGATCAGATGTGGAACCAATTTTTGATTAGGTACTAATCCTCAAGCTTCTCCTCCCTTTTTTAATTATTTTTATTTTTTATTTTCCTTTTCTTTTCTTTAGTTAAGGATTATAAATCTCCAAGAGGTGCCTTGGTAACTCTTCAAAATGTGTCCTAATTCGATGTATTTTCTAAAGGATGCCTCCTTTCACAAGTCCTTTAATCATATTTTCATTTTTAGTTGTCATAACCACCCTCTTTAGCCAATAGGTGCCTTGAATGTCTCTTCAAATTTTGAAAAAAAATGAATTAAACCGTCAAATAACCACCTTTGGTGCTTAAGCGCGGGATCTCTGGCTCTTAGGCGCAGCCTTCTCTGTTTCACCGGTGCTTAAGCGTCGGATCTAGTGCTTAGGCGCTAAAACTCTTTTGCACCATTTTCACATTTTTGCTTCAAATTTGATCTTTTTCACTCCTTTTAGCATTATTCACCTTTTTACTTGTACCTGAAAGAAAAACACACAAATACCTTCCATTAAAGCGCAATATCTAAAAAATAGATGAAAAAATGTGTCTAAAAATACTATATATTTTAGGTGTATCATGCACAGGATCTTGGCACTTATGCGCCAGTGCTTAATTTAGCACAGGTCCATTTAGCGTCCAAACATCATGTCTAAGCCATCTTTTATGGTCTTAAAATAATCACTAACTTAATATAAAATCAAATTACTACCAAAAATTTCTAATTCACACACAATAACATAACAATAAAAACAAACACACAGGTAACTATGGGGTGCCTCCCACAAAGCGCTTGATTTTTTGTAGTTAGCACGACGTAACCAGTGTTTATTCTGGTTGACCCAACATTTGAAAATCTTTTAATTTAAGTTGGTAGCCTAAAAAGTAGGATTTTAGCCTGTGACCATTCACTTTAAATATTTTATCAGTTTTAGGATCTTTGATATCCATAGCTCCATAAGGATAAACTTTTATCACAACAAATGAGCCCATCCATCTGGACTTAGGTTTACCTGGAAAAAATCTTAACCTTGCATTATAAATCAAAACTTGTTGCCCTGACTGAAAATTTTTAGTCAGAATCCTTTGATCATGCCACATCTTCATTTTTTCTTTGTAAATCTTAGCATTTTCATAAGATTGTTTCCTTATGTCTTCAAGCTCATATATTTGCAATAATATTCTCAGCAGCATCTTTCAAATTGTAATTAAATTCTTTAATTGCTCAATATGCTTTATGCTTAAGTTCAACTGGTAAGTGACACGCTCCCAAATATTAGCTTGTATGGGGAATTCCAATAGGAGTTTTGTATGAAGTCCTATATGCCCACAACACACAGTCAAGTTTGACTGACCAATCCATTTTGGTTGGATTTAAAGATTTTTATAATATTCTTTTAATTTCATGATTGGATAATTCAGCCAAACCATTTATCTGGGGACCATAAGGAATAACAATTTTATGGTTAATATGATATCTCTTTAATAATTTCTCCATTATTGCATTTCTAAAATGACTTCCCCCGTCAGTTATGATCACTCTCGGCATCCCAAATCTATAAAATATATCCATTCTTGAAAACTTTGCAACACTTTGAGCATCACATCGAGGTAAAACAGCATCTTCTATTCGTTTGGATACAAAATCTACTCCTAGCAATATATATAAATTTTTGAAAGATAGTATAAATGGTCTCATGAAATCTAATCCTCACACATCAAATATCTCAACTTCTAACACATAAATGAGAGGCATCACATTCCTCCTAGAAATATTACCTACTCGTTAGCATTGATCACAAGTTTTGATATAAGCATTAACATCTCTAAAGATTGTAGGCCAATAAAATCCAGATTCTAAAATTTTGTATGATATTTTATGAACACCAAAATGTCCCCCAAAGACAGAATTATGATATTTTTGAATAATTTCATAATTTTCTTCTCAAGGTACACATCTTCAAATAATAAGATCCTTTCCTTTTTTTTCATAAAAGTGGGTCATCCCAAAATTAATTCTTAGCTTCAGATAAGAATTTTCTCTTTTGTTGGTATGTCATTCCATGGGGTATAATATCACTAACAATGAATTTCACAATGTCTGCATACTATGGAACATGCCACTCATTAATATTAAACAAATTTTTATCTGAAAAATGTTCATTATTCTCTTTTCCAAAATAGAGTGGTTTTTCTAATTCAAGTATGGACAGATGATCAACAATTTGATTCTCATGTCCCTTCCTATCTACTATTTCAAAATCAAATTCTTGCAAAAGAAGAATCTATAATATTTGTCTAGGTTTTACATCCTTCTTTTTAATTAAATATTTAATAGCAAAATGATCTGTATGCACAATACATTTAGTTCCAATCAAGTATGATCTAAATTTATCAAAAGTATATACTACAAATAATAACTCTTTCTCAATTGTTGTATAATTAATTTGAGTTTCATTAAGAGTTCTACTAGAATAGTGGATAACTTTGAAAATCTTATCATGCTTTTGTCCTAAAACAACTCCAATAGCATAATCATTAGCATCACACATTAATTCAAAAGGTTTTTCCCAATCTGGTGCAACAATAATTGGTGCTGTGAATAATCTTTCTTTTAATAATTGAAAAGCTTTTAGGCACTCTTCATCAAAATTAAAAATTATATATTTTCAAGTAAATGGTATAGACACTTAGTAATTTTTGAAAAGTCTATAATATATCACCTGTAGAATCCAGCATGTCCTAAAAAACTTTCAATTTTCTTCAAACTTGTTGGGTAAGGTAAATTAGTGATCACTTGAATTTTTATAGGGTCTACTTCCATACCATTTTCTAAAATTTGATGTCCCAAAACTATTCCTCCTGCTACCATAAATTGGTGTTTTTCCCATTAAGGAATAAATTTGTTTCTTCACAGTGCTTAAGAACTTTGATAGGTGTTCTAAACGTAAGTCAAATGAAGTTCCAAATACTAAAAAATGATCCATAAAAACTCCAATCCCTTTTTTAATTAAATAAAATAAATAGTCATCATACATCTTTGAAATGTAGTAGGTGCATTGCATAAACCAAAGGACATTCTTCTAAAAGCAAATGTACCATAAGGACTGGAAAAAGTTATTTTCTCTTAATCCTCAAGAGCTATTTGTATTTGGTGATAATCCGTATATCCATACAGAAAACTAAATTATTTATGCCCTGCTAGTCTATCCAGCATATGATCTATAAAGGGTAGTGGGAAATGATCTTTCCTTGTGGCGAGATTTAATTTTCTATAATCAATGCATATTTTTCATCATGTAACTTTTCTTGTTGGTATTAACTCATTATGTTCATTCAAAGTCACACTCACTCCTTTCTTAAGAACGCAGTGAATTGGACAAACCCATGCACTATCTGAAATAGGGTAGATAATTTCAGTATCTAACCACTTAAAAATTTCTTTCTTAGCAACTTTTTCATAACATGATTCAATTTCCTTTGAGAATTAGCCCTAGGTTTGCAGTTTTCTTCCATATGAATTCTATGCATATAAATTGAAGAACTGATTACATTTATATCAACAATTGTCCTTCCAAAGGCTTTCTTATAACTCTTTGAAATTTTCATCAAACTCTTTTCTTCTTCTGTAGTTAATTTTGAAGAAATTATAACAGGTAATATAAAGTAATCACCTAAAAAGGAATACTTCAAATGTTCAGAAAGTAACATCAACTCAAGCTCTAGAGGTTTTCCAATTGATGGATAAAAAGATATATATTTTTCTGTAGTGTCCAAAACTTTCTCGATGATAGTTTGAATCTTTCTTATATAAAAATTCATACTAATCCAATTCCTCTTCTTGCTCGTGTTCTAACTCTTTAATCTCATATTTCTCTTCATAAGTTGTGTTGAAATGACATTCACTTAAATATCTTATCACATCCATTCTATAGGATTCATCATCTTTACCTTCTGCAGGGTACTTCATTGATTTAGAAATAATAAATGTAATTGTTGATCATTGGCGCACATAGATAATTTTCCTTTCTACACATCTATTATTGCTCTTCCAGTGGCTAAGAAAGGTCTCCCCAAAATGATAGGTATCTCTTTTTCTTGCTCCATGTCTAGCACAATGAAATCAACATGAAAGATTAATTGATCAATTTTCACTATGACATCTTCTATAACTCATTTAAGGTAAGTTATTAATTATCTGCTAACTGCAGATTTACAGTAGTAGGGGTTATTTGTCCTAATCCTAATCTTTTAAATATTGATAATGGCATATGGTTGATGCTTGCTCCTAAATCACATAAAGCTTTCCCTTAAAATATGTCTCCTATTGCACATGGAATTGTAAAGCTACCAGGATCTTTAAGTTTTTCAGGAAGCTTTTTTTGAATTATAGCACTGCACTACTCACTAAGTGCAACAGTCTCATTATCTTCAAACTTTCTTTTTCTGTTAAGAATATCCTTCATAAACTTCACATAGCTTAGCATTTTTTTCTAAGGCTTCAGCAAATGAAATATTAATTGTAAGCTTCTTAAAAATTTCTAGAAATTTTGAAAATTACTTTTCCAACCTTTGTTATCGAAGCCTCTGAGAAAATGGCGGTGGTGGTCTTTCCAAATCAACTTTAGGTGAAGAAATAGGTCTTTCTAAACCTTTTTGAGTGTCTTCTTCTAGTTCTTCAATTTCTTCTATCTAATTTAGTCTCTTTTTGAACTCTACCTTCCAATTCTCTTCCGCTTCTAAGTTGAACGGTTTTTACTTCCTCTTTATTTTGGAATTTTGGATTTACTTCTGTATCACTAAGAGGTGTTCCTTGGGATCTATTACTTAATTACTTTGTTGTCTCTAAGTTTATTCTCAATATTTCTAATTGTAGCTCCTTGACTTTGTAACTGATTTTCCATTTATACCATTACTTCTTCTATAGATAACTTCTTCTCCTGAAATTGTGAATTACTGTTAAAACTCGGAGGATAAGTAGGTTTATAATGACTATTCCCTTGGTTATTCCGGTTTCCCAATAGGTTTACTTGATTTTTCCCCCATTGCTGATTATTACCACTCGTGTATTATTCCAATTAAAATTGGGATGGTTCTTCCAACCTGGGTTATAATAATCCGAATATTGGTTATTCTAATGATGCTTGAGAATCAATCATTTGACCTAATGAATTATTTTCAATCATAGGTATTGGTTGAGAAAAATTCATTCCAAATTAGTTTAACTTTCTTGAAATTGGAGCAACTTGATTTGCTAACATGGCCAAAGCATCAGTTTCATGAACGTTGGCTACTTTCTTAAGATTTACCCTTTCAGAAGGCTATTGAAAATCATTGGTAGTCATCTCTTATATTAAAACATAAGAATCATTAAATGGTTTTGACATCATTGAACTACCAGTAGTGGCATCGATAATAGATCTAAGAGATCCAGCTAATCTACTGTAAAATGTTTGAATTATTAACCAATCCGGTATAGCATAGTGTGGACACTTTCTAAAGAGTTCTTTAAATCACTCGCATGCTTCATAAATAGATTCCTCTTCAAACTAACTAAAAGATGTAATATCATTTCTAAGCTTCACAGTGTTTGATGATGGAAAAAATTTAACAAGGAATTTCTATGCTAAATCACTCCAAGTTCTGATAGATCTAGGTGATAACAAATATAACCATATCTTAGTCTTATCTCTTAGTGAGAAAGGAAATAATATAAGTCTTATAGCATCATCTGATATACCATCATATTTAAATGTAGCACACAATTCTAGAAAATTGGCAAGATGAAAACTTGGATCTTCAATTGGTGCTCCCCCAAAATGATTATTTGATATCATTTGGATAATAGCAGGTTTAAGCTCAAATTAATTAGCTAATACAACAGGTTTTTGAATAGTACAATGAAATTCATCCACCGTAGGGTTTGCATAATCTCTTAAAGGTCTAAACTCTTCAACATTTTATTTATTCTAATTTGTCATTTCTTGAAGTTTTTCAGTAATTTTTAATTTTTTAATTTTTTCTAATAGTTCTTTCTTATTTAGAATTGTAAGGCACAAGTCCTGCGGAACCTGAACTACGCATACATTACTATAAAACACATAAAATAAAATAAAATAAAAATAAAAACACACAAACAAGAACTTTATATAAAAACTACACTACAATATTCCTAAAATAAATCTTAAAATTTAAATAAGACTTACTAAAAATTTTGTTATCCAAGAACTTCTTTTTGAATTTTTTTTTTTGCAAATTACTAATATTTTTCTCCTTTCCCCGACAACATCGCCAAAAACATGATGCATATCCTTCGGTATATATAGATATGTAAAATGCGATGTATGCGATTATATTTATAATATTTCAATATGGGACACTACGCAAGTATACGTATCGTTATCAAGTAATATAGAACTTTCTGATTAAGTCCTGAATATCGAACCCACAGGAAAGATTAGCTTTAGATAATTAAATACTTACAATATATATTCTTACTCAAACTTAAGATGCTATAATAAGAATAAAAGTTCGATTCTTTTTGTAATTTTTTATAATTGAAAATAAAGTATGCTACTAATTAACTTAACTAAAATACTTGCATGATGAAGGTAATATAAGTAAAATCTTTTTTCTCAACATGAATCGGTGATAAACATAGAAATTTATTTGTGAAAGTATGCTAAATGTGTTGTGTCAAATATGAGCAATAATATTATATACCCTTACAAAAGATACTATAAAGAACATTGGTTAATATAGTTTGAATAGTCTTGAAGACATGCTAGATAAAGAAAATACTAGCTCTCACTCTATAATTCCCTCTTCTCCCTCCACCTGGGGGCTAACATTTTGTATCAAAACATAAAACTATAAATCAAATTGGGGGTTTTAGCTTGTCACTCTAAAGTTCTCTAATTCTACACCCTTGAAAATATATTTCTCTATTTATTTGCACTCAACCTCATGAACTACATTCTCATTTATGAAATTAATATGTGATGCAACCATTTATTAACTGAGACAATACTATCTCGGATCTTACATGTTCTCACAACAGGTTTTAACATCTTAATTGGCCAAATCAAGAAGTAAATGAAGTGCAAGGTATTGAATCATCACAACTTCCTCCAACATTGAAGTCTAATATTTCACAAAATATTCTTTAAACATTTAATCACTTATCATTTTAAGGAAAAAGATAAAGAAAAATACTCAGAATCCATGAAGAAAACACAACCACACATGAGTTTAAAAGTAAAAATCAGGCACACAAACAATAAATCTAAATTAAAAACCAAGTGTGGTCACAAAAATAAACACTTATCTCAAATTCTCTCCACCAAATGTTTTGAAGTTCTTGTGTATTCTCTTTCTTCTCTCATAATACAAACTAAGACTCAAAATAAAATAAAGTAAACTAAAGGTGGCGTCGGCGATGGTAAATTTTGGTGGTTGGTTGTTGCCCCCTTTCTTTGGAAAATCTAAGGTTTTTCTTATAAAAATCCAAGGGGTGCCTTGGTGTTTCTTCAAAAAGGTGTCTCCATTTAATGAATCTTTCAGAAGTTGTCTTCTCATAAGCCAATTGAATGAATTTTTATGTCCATGGGCTATTTCTCACATTTTTATCAACGGTTGCTTCAAACACCTCTTCAAAATTCCGCTCCAATTAATCTTTCTTTAATTAACTAACTTTAGCGCTTAAGCGTGAGGTACTTGGCGCTTAGGCACGGATGCTCTAGCGCTTATGCGCCCCAGTTAATTTTTGCACCTTTCTTCATTTTTACTCCAAATTTGAATCTTTCATTAAAACACAATATCTCAAAAATAAGTATAAAAATGTATACAAAAATACTATATATTTTAGGTGTATCAAGGACCTGCCAAGTTGTGACCTAGGACTCGACAACTACACCTTAGACTGGACTTCTTGCTTTCCGTTTTTGCAATTTATTTAAATTATATATATATCTTCTTCTCCNTACACATTTACATTTTCACAATGCAATTTTCTTTGTTGCATTTTACTATTTGTACCTGCTTTAATTACAAAACCTTTTTTCAAAAATTAAAAATTACAAAACCATTTTCAAAATTAAACAACTATTTTTTTTTCAAAAACAACAAAACTAACAATTTCGTAATGCGTCATTTTGAATTTATGGGAGTCCCACAGATGAGGTAACCCACAGTTGCTAACGAGATCTCCCCAGTTTAAATGATCTTAACAACTCATTTAAGCTAAGTAAATTTAAAAGAAAATGGTGGTACAAGAATGAGGGAACCGTGGGATCCTAACTGTTGTCCTTCAATCAACTTTATCCTCCCCCATAATGATTGAACTAAAATTGTCATTCAAACCTTTGAACCTTTATAATTTATGATTGCTACTTCACCGAGGAGCTTGGAGCTAACTTTGAGGGCAGCATTATACAATATCAAGTGGATCTACAACAACAAATATTTTTTTAGAATTAAATAACAAGCCGTAGGATTTTGAGGTTGTTTTGCCTGTTGCAACATAAGTCCTCATCTCATCTTTAGGCATTCGTACAATCATGCTGTGCAAATTAAGCCCTAACTCATTTTAGGATTCCGAGTTTGTGTTCATTACAACATAAACTCTCCTATCTTCCAGGCTATTTATATGATTATTTCACGCAAATGTAAGCCCTAAATAATAATTGGTAGGATAAAACATTCAATAATATTCTCTTCAAAATTGAAGCCAAACCATAGGATAGCTTGGGAAGTCACTGAGGTTCTCCTTAAGATCTGGGACAACCCCTAGTTTTCTCCCTTTGGATTCCATAAAAAATTTCCAAACTTGAACCTTTCTTATTTGATACTTCCTGGTCCGATCTTTGAAAAGTCCTATCCTTTGAAATTCTTGAAGACAATACTTTCTGATCTAAATTGAGAGTTTTCTTAAGTGACATCGGTCATTTAAGATGTGATTATCTATAGGGGCTTGTTTCTATAAAAGCTTTAAGAACCCAGGTAATATAAACCCCATCTAATCTTCCATATTAGATAGGAGAACTTGTTGGCTTATATGAAAAAATGATTCAGATGTCATAATTTCTATAGTTTATTTAGTTGAGCCTCACAGATAAGTGATATGTCTACTCCTCAGGATAGGTATATAAATTTTAGTGTTGAGCTTATTCATTTAAACTATTGATTATATGAGATCGGTTCGGTCTTATATTTCCAAAATTAAAACATTACTTTTCAAAAATCAAAATACCTTTTTTCTAAAAATCAAATTTAAACATATATTAAATTAAATTTAAATTACTTCCAAAATATAAATAAAATAGAATGGCCAACAATACCAGCAGAAGAAAACATCATTGTCCTTTGGAAGGTGGAAACGACCACAGAATGTCCAATCCCTAGATGAAAAAAGGTTAAGAGATGGTGACTGCCTGGAGCTTATAGATTGTCTAATGTTGCTGAGGAGCATACTTTTGACACAACCTCACACCACTTGAAGAATGCTTCGACATCTTTTAGTATCATTGACTAAAAATACCTCTGTTGCTAGGCTCTGTGTGCCAACGTCTTCCTTCTTGAGTAGCTCTGACACTCTTTGGACTGAATTTCTCAAAGAATATATTTTGCCTCACTTTTGTTTATGCACCTTAGATATAATGACATTGCTAATTTTTAGAAGATGGTTCCTTTTATCAAAAAGTATTGAGTAGCTATGAATTTAAATCTCTTGGGATTTGTCACCTCTTTCGTAAATTCTTCTATTTTTAAGTACTTAGTGTAAGGATCTACTTAGCTTTTTGTTCCATAGCTATCTACTACCATCATCTCTGACTCTTCAATGACCGGGAGGTAGAGTATTTGCAGCGTTTTGTTCCCTATGCAAATTCATCTGGACGGCAAGTCAGCCACCAGGTTTTCTTCCCTGCCAATGTGCTTAATCATGAACTGTGAAAATTTCCATATCCTTACCTTGGCGTTGCTAAGGTATTTGATCATTGTTTCTTATATAGCCTTAAATCCCTCTTTATTTGATTGACTACCAATTGTTAATCTTACTTCATAACCAAGGATCGGGAACCCATTTCGTTAGTGAGACGTAGTCCGACAACTGTAGCCTCATACTCTGCTTGGTTATTTGTTACCTAAAATTTCATCATAATCAAGTGATGAAGTGTTCCCTAGATGGACTGCTTAATGTTAGCACTGATCCTACTCCTAATCGATTTGAAGCACCATCTACGTACAACAACAACTCTTGTTGATCTGTTCGTCTTTATCTTTTGTCCTCTCCTTCGCTAAAAAAATCCACCAAAAAATCAGTTATTGCTTGTGCTTTGATAGCTGTCTGAAGTTTTGTAAGTTATGTAGAATTCACTCAGCTTTACTGTTAACTTAAGTAGTTCGTCAAAATGTTATGGTCGGGTGAGCATCATCCTCTATGGGTGATCTGTAATCACCAGGATGGGATGAGTTTGAAAAAAGGGCCATGTCATGTGAAATAATAAAATTAAAGCAAAGTTTTGTTTCTCCATAATTGAGTATCAGACCACCGCTCCCCAAAGGACTTGATTAATGCAGTAGACTAGAATTTGTCTTCTAGACTCTTCTCAGACTAGCATCCAACTAATTGCTTCAGTTCTAACCCCAGAAGTATAAAAAGAGTTCCTCATTGGTCTTTGGGCTTTAAAGTAGCAGTGATGACACTAAGGAATCTTTTAAGTTGTAGAAGGCTTGTTGCCACTTAGCCATGCACTCAAAGCTTTCGTTCTTTCTGAGTGTTTTGAAGAATATTGTGCACTTATCACCTGATCTTAAAATGAGGAGACTAAGGGTTGATATTCGATTGATCAATTTTTGTACTTCTCTGGTATTTTTGAAGGATTGCATTTCAATTAACACTTGGATTTTACCATAATTAGGTTTTATGCTTTCAAGGATCAGTAGATTACACAAGAATTTTTCGGTTGAGGTTCTGAACACGCACTTTAGTGTTCTTAGTATCATATTATTCTTGCAAAGGGTTTGGAAAGTTTCATATTATACCAGTACATCATCTACATAGACTTTAATATTTTTCCCTTTATGATTAACAAAAGTTACATCCATTAGACACTGGTATGTTGCCCCTGCATTCTTAATCCTGAAGGAAATTACATTCTAAAAAAATAGCTTTAGCAACTGTGAGGTTGTCTTTTCAACTTCGGCTGGGTGCATCTTAGTTTGGTGATATCTAAATAAAATGTCAAGAAAGCTCGTCATGGAGTGGGTAGTAGTCCCATGGGCAGGTGGCATTTAGGTCTGTGAAATCTATAGTATTGCATTGGTTTAATACACTCCAGAGGCATAGATGTGAAGAAAACCAAATGAAAGAAAACCTACAACCAGAGATTCAAGTTTTTATACTTGTTATGGGATTTGCTTCTTCCTATAAGGGAAAGCTTCTATAGTGAACTACATTTTAAGAAATCTAAAAATTGCTTAAGAAAACTCCTAATTATGGTTGTGACTCAATTTTCAATTTTAGAAATTTTTAAACGTCATCGTCTAGGAAAGGAATTTCAAAGTCATGTGGTAAGGGTAGTGGATTCCTAAGGATTTTATACCATGACAACTTTACAATACCAAGTTGGTTACTGCACCTCTAAGATGTAGCTTGCCTCTCTTAGCTTCAATACTTCTTCTATGATAGGTCCCTCTAGCAAAGTTGTTGAATTCCTAATCTTTTATTTTATTGGTCAAACAATGGTACTCTTGTTGAGTTGGCGATAGGTGACATCGACTAGTATCCCTGACATATCCATAGTAGATCATGCAAAGGCATCTCCATGCTCCCAAAGCATCTGGATCAACAACTTACAATGTTGTGTATCAAAGTTTTCACTTATTAAAAATTTTTTATTGAGATCTTCGTTGATGAAAAAAATTTGTATGATGGTCTTGCTCGTCTCAAAAGCCCCTTCCCTCTGATTCTGTAGGTCTAGCGACTCCTGCTCCACGCTTCCCACTAATTGCAGTTAGAAGACTCGTGATTGCTTTAAGCCTCCAGTGACTGTAATCACCAATCAGTATCCTGGAAATTTCACTGTGACGTGGCATGTGGAAACCACGACCTTAAAATGATTCAAATGTGATCGGTTGAAGATGACATTGTAGGTGGGAGGTGAGTCTACTATCTGGAAGTCCACTATTTCAGTAAACTATTTCTTACCTTCCCCATAAATGATAGCCAGTGGCATAATGCCCAAAGCTTTCTACCTCTCTCCCACAATTTCATACGTGAGGCTAGCCGGTCTGAAGATTGAGCTTGTCAAACACTTAACTGAATAAGATGTTCACAGAGTTTTCTGTTTCAATGAGGATTCATCCAATATGAAAGTTGCTTAT
Source organism: Phalaenopsis hybrid cultivar (assembly GCA_002079205.1). Taxonomy (NCBI): domain Eukaryota; kingdom Viridiplantae; phylum Streptophyta; class Magnoliopsida; order Asparagales; family Orchidaceae; genus Phalaenopsis; species Phalaenopsis hybrid cultivar. The sequence goes on from JXCR01139562.1 coordinate 100,695, forward strand.
TATCGTCATTACAATGATAACATCATTTTAAGAGTTTCCCTTATGGGTCAGGTCCTTATCAGTAAATGAAATGGGTAGGCAGCTTCTTCTCCTCTGTATAGACAAGAGGTTACAGAGTTCCTAAGTCTTGGAAATCTTTTAAGAGGCTAGTCGGGAGGACTCTGTTCCTTCAAAAATGCAAACTGTGCCAAGAACAACTTCTTGAAATCATAGAAATTGTTGATGTTCCTAGCTGGAAGTGAGTGAAACTACTTCAAGGCTAATACCCTCAAAGTGGTGAAGAACATACAACACTTGAATGTGTCTGTTGATCTCACTTTTAGTTGAGGTTTAGTTTTTCCTCTTTAGTAGCATGAGGTCTAGCCATATGAATTTCTTGTTGACTATTCCTAGATAACTAGAAGAGGAACCCTCACCATTAGAAATTCTACACTCCTCTTTGCTCAACTTGAAGTTCCACATATTAGTCCTAACCTCTAGCATTTAGTAGGTAGGGTCAATATGGGGGAGCTCAAGGTGAGTTCCCATAGGACTGCTTGCCCTTAGGGTTGACTCTAGGTGTTGGTCTAGAGCTAAGGCACTAAATTTCACTCACTTGCACTCACTATCACCTATACCCACTCACAACACTAAACCCAAAATTGTTGACTTTGATCCCTTGATCCTTTGGAGACTCATGTAGATTGTCCCCTTAAAACCACTGGCCCTAGGCTAGGGTTTAGCTAAGACCAGTAAATAGACAACCCAAATGGGGATTCCATTGGTCAATATCTCATGTAGGGTGCTTGATACCCCTACCCTACCAAAATGCCCAATTTGAACTTTCACCCCCAAACCTACCTAAATTACCTAAAGACCCCCCAAATCCCAAATTTGGTCAAAATCTTCAAATTCATCCAAAATACGCAAACTTGTTAAAAATTTATTTCAAATCTTTTGAAAATACCTAAGCAACCCTAAACCACCCAAAATTCCAAATTTATCAAAATGCCCCTAAAATTGCCAAAATTACAAAAAATCCTTGGCACCCCAAACCTTCCCAAAGCATACAAAATCACTCTAAATGTCTCCAGAACCCATTTGGACCACTCAATTGGACCCATTTTGACCAATTTGACCATTTTTGACCAAAACCCCCAAATTTCCTTTAAGGGCACAATTTCCCCAAATTTACCTCAAATGTCCATCAAACTGGTCCTAATTTTCCCCAATTTCAATCCTAAACTCAAACTCACCATCCATGTGACCAATTTAAACTAAATACAAGCTCAATTGGCACATTCCTTGAGCCCAATTTTGATCTAAGTCAAACCCCTAATTTTGGTCCTATGGCCTAATCCCACCAAATTGAACCCCATGGCCTACTCAATTGGCCTCAATTTGAATCCTAAACTCTTCATAACATTCCTACACATCAAGATTGACCTTAAATTGCCCTTGGTGAGGCCTCCATTTTATTGAACTTCAACCCAAATCCAAAAATCCCCAAATCGGCTATGTCTCCAAGTTCCACCAAATTGATTGCCCTAAACCCAAAATTGGCACCCAATTTTTGTTCAAAAACTCTTCATGATGTTTCATTAGACCATTTTCAACAATGAATTTGGATTTATCCCAAGCCTAGCCCAACCTAGGCCCAAGTCTAGCCCAACATACCCAAATTGACTAAAATTCCAAAATCCTTCAAATTGAACCCCAAATTGAACTCAAAATCATTTCAATCCTTCACCAAAAATATTTTTTACAATCAGCTACAGAATATTGATTAATCAATTAGCTCAAAGTAATGGCTAGCCTAACCCAAACCCAAGTTTTAGCCATTTGGACCCAAATTGAATCCATACACCAAAATTGGCCTAACCACCATAAAGTCACAAAATTTATGACTCCACAACCACTAAACTCCTCCTTTGGACCAGACTAAACCCCTTTGGACCAGCCATGGCATGCTATGGACCAATGGATCCCTAAATTAAGGGATTTATGCCCATTTATCAGCCTTAAGCAAAAATCTTCCCCATCATCACTTGCCATTAAACAAATCCTCAATTAATTGTGCACACACCATCCCCATAGTGAGAGGGGTTGATCGCCCACAGAAGGCCCCTCTCAAACAGCCGCTGGTATAAACTTCAATCAACATTTGAAATTGAGCTTGGTCAAAATTATACATAGACCATTCACCAAGGCTCAGGACTTCATTTGGAGGTTCATTGGGACCAATCAAAGCTACCACAACCATCTGATTGAGACCTCCCCTCTCAGATAAAGCTATTGAACTCCAACCCTAAACTGAGATTGTTTTAATTCTCCATACTCTTTACTATTTTTTCATACTGTATAATCCATGTAGATAGGTTTGTATTGAGTCGATGAAGGTTTAGGAACAAACCCCATACCATTTGGTTGAGTGTAGGGCAAGATCTTAAGGTTTTAGGGTAAACAACTCCTGGGTTAGGTCACTTGGGGATGATAACAGAGAGTCGTCTGATCTCGCGTGTATCCAATGGACGGAGGAGATCAAGCCAGACAGATCCATGGTGCAAAAAGCGTGGTCCATGTGGAGGCTACTTGGCTGACGGCGTCAAATAGTAGAGTGACCTTTGGAGTTGCCTAGGATCCAGTCAGCGCCGTGTGGATAAGTAGAAAATTAGAGATTTTTGAATTATTTTAAATGCCTAAACTTCAAAAAGTCCATATCTTTCTCTAGAAAAATATAAAAAATAAAAGAAAAATACCCTCTTACTCAGTGAATAGAGGAGAAAAATGTGGACTAAAAATAAAAATTATTTTTTCACTTCCTGATTTTTAATTAATTAAATACCCTCTATGGTATTTTAATTCTCCATGACTTAAAACATTTCACCATGGCTTGGAATTTTTAGGGTTTATTCCTCATGATAGAGGTCATGTCTTCTGATTTTTCCAAGGTCAGAAAGCATTTCTATGCTTCTAATCCTAATTTTCAAGCTAAGGTGACCATTTTGGCTTATTTTAATTATATAAATCAAAATATCACTTAGAAAATTATGAGAATAATTTTAGTAGATTTCTTGTGGTTAGAGACATCTAGGAAAAATATTTTAATGCTTTGAATCATGTTGTGAATTTTTATACTTAGTTAAATGTAAATACCTTGTGTTAATTTTTGTAAATTAAATACATATAAAAAATTAACAAAATCAACTCCACATTGTTCATAAAAGTCATGTCTACCCATTGTAAAAATACCAAAATTATTTGACTTAGTCTAGGCACTAAAATGGATTTCTTAAAGAAACCTTGCTTTTTGTATAAAAATAATTATATTAAATTGAATATGCTTAGAAAAATTATGAAAACTATTTTTCTGAGTTCCTTGTGATTAGGGCCATTTTATAAAAATAAAACATATTATTGTGAAAATACTTCATTTTTTCAAATATATTTTGAATTAAAAATAATTAAAATGATTAAAATTTTCAAAAATACAAAAAATGGTTCAAAATGAGTGGGAATGTACCCTGACCACTTAGAATTCATTAGAACATTTTCTTATTTTTTTTCTAAGTTAAAAAAAAAATTTAAAAGTTTAAAAGTGAATTTTTCATATTTTCTCACTAAAATAATTATATTAAATAAATTAAAAATAAAAAAAATACAAAATTTAATTCTTTGAGTTTTCTGAACTCAGAGGAATCTAATAAAAATATAAAAAATAATTTTTGTAATTAAAATACTATTTTTATTTAAATAAATAATGAAATATAATCTAAAATTAAATAATTAAAATATAAATTTGATTTAAAAAATCATGAAATTTTGTCTAAGTGTTTTTCTGACCTTAGAAAACCTCTAATAATTTTTTTCATAAATTTAAATTTTATTTTGGATACTTAAATAAATTAACTTTTGAAAATCTTATTTTCTAAATTTAAATAATTATTGAAATTAAATCAAATTTTGAGATATTTGCATATCCTCCTCTAACATTTTAATTACCTCATGAGTATAACACTTTAAATCCTAAAAGTAATTTAAATTGTGTTTAAAGAGTTATGAGGTGAAGTCCCCCAAAGGCAAGGTAGTCATTTTGGACTTTTGCACCTTAATCAAAATTTAGGGTTAACCAAGGACAAATGGGTAACTTTGATCCTAATAAACATGTTTGGATGATTGAAATACAATAGAAATATAAGGTAGAAACTCACCCACCACCTTTGCACAACATAAACCGGTAATAATCTCCCCTAATCTTCATGACTTAGAAGTCGACAAATATCAACAGTTCCTTGAGTGAGAGGCTTAAGCTAAAAGGATGATAATTTACTTTTCTTATGCCCAAAATTGGTGATAATGTGATCTTTAAATGAAAATACACATCACTTAAACAAAATTCTTAACTTTCATCAAATTCCCCATTATGACTGCTAAGGGCTTGATAGTGACCTAGACTCGATATCTAAGCTCAATCAATTTGAGTTAGAAGATAATTGGGTTGATAATCAATATATTTAAACACTCCAAGTCCAACTTTACTTTTGGGCACCACAATCTTAAATAACTCAAACTTGCCTTAGGGGCACTCACTCACATAACTCTTAAATGAAACATCAATCGATTAGTCGAGTACGCTATCCTTGAGATAATTAAATTGTTAAGTTTCACTGAGCAACGGTGTAGTCACACTTCAACCTTGGATGATTGATGAAACAATATGATAAGTTCAAAATGAACTCAAAATAATTCAAGAGAGCCTCAAAGTAGTTCAAGGTTATATCTCGAGCACTTTGGAATCTTTTGGGTGTTTTGAAGGACAAATTGAACTTATCGTGTTTTGTCCTAAAATCATCTACTAGGATCTTTAGAGATTCAACTAAATTATAACGTGGGATTTGGTAGCTAAGCCTTCATCTACTCATACAATTTAAATTCCTTGCAACATTATATGCATGCCTTGTAAGTACTGACCTTTCAAGAGGTGGAAACGAGAAGACTCACCAAGTACGCTTTTACAGTTTATAGTACCGTTTTCTCTTTTACTTTCTGCATTGTACTTTCATGCTTACGAACTTTCATGTTAAATAATGATGTCACCCTACATGAAAACCAAAATTGCTAGGATAGCCGTAAAACCAAAACCAAATTAAAATAAACCAAGATAAAATTCACCGCCACAACATTCAAATATAAAACAACTCAAAATTTAATCACAAACATCACAAAAACCACAAATACAACTAAATTAAGACGTCTTTGTTGGATGATCGGTAATCCCTCGGAGGAGGTAACCTACGGTTGCTAACGAGGCTTCTCATGGTCTAAATAAAAGTATGAAACTCATTAAATTGAGGTTAGTAAATTCATTTGGACTAAGTAAATTCAATAGAAAATAGTGGTACTAGAACGAGGGAACCGTAAGATCCTAACCGGTGTCGCTCTAATCAACTTTAACAAGCCCAATAATATTTAAAGAGCTACAACCATAGGGCCGTCTGATTTGACACCATGACTTTACAGACTAGAAAATTCAAACTTGTCATGGCAAGGAACTTGGAGCTAGCACTGTGGGCAACACGACCATCTTCAATAGCAAAACATGGCTTCCCCAGCTAAACCAATTTCTTTTCTTAGAATTTAACAACCAAGTCATAGGACTTCAAGGTAGTTTTCTTATGCAATATAAATCCTCACCTCATCTTTAGTTCTTTGTACAGCTCTACTGTACAATATAAGCCCTAACTTATCTTAGGATTCTGAGGTTGTCGTCTGTCACAACTTAAACCCTCACATCTTCCTGGATATTTCTGTGATCATTTCACAGAAATGTAAGCCTTAACAAATAAAATTGGCAGGATACAACACATAAATATTTCTCATCAAAACTAAAACCAAATAATAGGATAGACTGGGAAGTCACCGAGATTCTCCTTCAGATCTGTGACATCCCCTAGTTCTTCCTCCTTTGGATTCTACAATAAATGTTCCAAATTTGAGTCATCTCCATTTCACACATTGTTTGTCCAATATCGTTGAAAATTCATATCCGTTTGACCACTTTGAAGATAATATTTTATTGATTTTTAACAAGAGTTTTCTTAAATGACTTCGGTCATTTAAGTTGTAATTAACTATAGGGGCTTGCCCTTATAGGAAGCTTGTCTGAACCCAGCTTAATATAAACCCTATTTAATTCTTCTTATTAGATAGGGGAACTTGTCGGTAAATAAAATAGTTTTACAAACCAAACAGACGTCNTTATTAGATAGGGGAACTTGTCGGTAAATAAAATAGTTTTACAAACCAAACAGACGTCATATATTTCTTAGTTTATTTGATCGAGCCTCATCCTCAAATCTTGTGTTTATCCTTCGAGAAAAATATAGGGTTTGAGGTATAATGCTCTTTCATTTAATCTATGAAAATTATGGGGTCAGTTTGATTTCATATTTTTCTAAAACTTATATATATATATATATATATATATA
>JXCR01139568.1:27055-50016 GCA_002079205.1 Phalaenopsis hybrid cultivar
TGAATTTATTAAATACCCCTATTTATTTATTCAAACCGCGGGCTGACTGGATCATCAGATCTGTCAAACAGCCACGCGGCGCACTTCTATTCGACGTCACCTTCTGAGTCAGCTGCCACGCGGCCCTCCGTATCGTTCTAGAGGATCATCCGGCTTGATCTCCGCCGTCCATTCAATACACGCGAGAATGGACTGCATCCGTTCATCATCCTCGATGGCCTTAACCGAGAGCCATCTAATTTAAAACCTTAATATCTCTCTCATTTCTTAATGGATTTTGATGATTTTTTTTAAATTGGTCATCTTGAAGAGACAAACACATCTATATGGTAAACATACTATGAAATCAAGCCATAATAAATGGAGAGCTCNCGTCCATTCAATACACGCGAGAATGGACGACATCCGTTCATCGTCCCCGATGCCCTTAACTGAGAGCCGTTCAATTTAAAACCTTAATATCTCTCTCATTTCTTAATGGATTTTGATGATTTTTTTTTTGAAATTGGTCATCTTGAAGAGACGAACACATCTATATGGTAAACATACTATGAAGTAAAGCCATAATAAATGGAGAGCTCGCGAAGGCTCGGGAGAGTGAGTGAGGTTATACCTTTGCTGTGAGAGGTTTAGCCTCAATCAGAGATTCTCCACACCTTTGTTGGGTCCCAAAGATCTTAGGGATGAAGCCTCTGGATCTGGTGTAAGGCCTATATATGATTTCGACCACAGCCAGTTTTGGGTGTTGGTTGAAAGCTATGGTAGAGGCTATTTCATAGGGGGAATTGATGGGGGTTTGGCTTCCTTCACTGTTGTGAAGGTGTAGAGCCAATTTGTTTGAAGTTTAGTGTTGTGTATGTTCGGATTGGAGTTTGTCCTGGTTTCGGGCAGGAATTCAAACTCAAAATTGGATTTTTGTGGTGGAATTGGGAGAATGGAAATGGATTGCAATGTGCTAAGGGACTCTTAGAGAAGTTCTCTGAGGAGTTTGGGAGGCCTTGGTGAAAATTTTTTTAACACACTATTCATGGCCATGGGGGGTAGATTTTATAGAAATTGGCAAAGGGAAAGCTTGGCTGGCCAATTGAGGGGTTAGCCCCACTGCTTAGGTGTTAANTAGAGGTTTGGCCTCAATCAGAGATTCTTCACACCTTTGTTAGGTCCCAAATAGCTTAGGGACGAAGCCTCTAGCTCTCGTGTAAGGCCTATATATGATTTCGACCACAGCTGATTTTGGGTGTTGGTTGAAAGCTATGATAGAGGCTATTTCAAAGGGGGAATTGATGGGGGTTTGGATTCCTTCACTGTTGTGAAGGTGTAGAGCCAATTTATTTGAAATTTGGTGATGTGTATGTTCGGATTTGAGTTTGTCCTTGTTTCGGGCAGGAATTCAAACTCAAAATTGGATTTCTGTGGTGGAATTGAGAGAGGGAAATGGATTGCAATGNTGCTGTGTAGGTTTGGATTGAAGTTTGTCCTGGTTTTGAGCAGTAATTCAAACTCAAAATTGGATTTCTGTGGTGGAATTGGGAGAGGGAAATGGATTGTAATGTGCTAAGGGACTCTTAGAGAAGTTATCTGAGGAGTTTGGGAGGCCTTGGTGAAAAATTTTTTTACCACCCTATTCATGGCCGTGGGGGATGGATTTTATAGAAATTGGCCAAGGGGAATCTTGGCTGTCCAACTGAGGGGTTAGCCCCACTGTTTAGGTGTCAAGTAGAGGAGCTCTCAGCTCAATTTGGGCTGAGGTGGCTTCTTGGCATGAATTTGGGTATGTCTCAGCTCAATTTGGGCTGAGGTGGCTTCTTGGCATGAATTTAGGTATTGGCCATGTGGGGGGCTCAAGGTTTTGGGCTTTATCTTGGGTTAAAGTGGCTAACCAAGGGTTGAGTCATGGTTAAAGCTGATAATGAGCAGTAAAAATGGCACCATAGAGTATTGACATGTGATATAACAAGTACTTTGATTTAACCCTCTCTTTATCTCTTTAAAAATTAAAAAAATATTTTTACTCATGAGATAAATATTAAGCTTAACCATGGGTTGGTGGCTGGTTTTAAACTCAACTCTAGAGTGTAGGATGAGTGAAGGTAAGGCTCATTTGACCATACCAAGCTCAATTGGTTTGGATTTGGCCATAAGTCCAAGATGGTCGAATGACCAAAGCTTGTGTTTGGACTGTAAGACATGTCAATTGGCCCAATTAAATATGGCATTTGGTGTAAGAGACCATGAGGAACAAGTTTGGATTTGGCCATAAGTCCAAGAAGGTGCATATGACCAAATCTTGTTTTTGGACTAGGTTAGACACCCCAATTAAATATGGAATTTGGTGTAAGAGACCATGAGGAACAACTTTCATGAAGGGTGAAGGTGAGGAACAACATTTATGAAGGGTGAAAGTCATTTTGAGGTCAATTGATTAATCAATTTGGTGGATTTTTTATTTTTGACCCATTTTAAGCATGTTGGGCTAAGTTTGGGTCAAACTTGGGCTATCCATGGGCCAAGTCCAAATAGATTGTTGTGTTTGGTGTAAAACATCATGATGAACAACTTTCATGAAGGATGAAATTCATTTGAAATCAATTTGGTAGGTGAATTTAGTTGATTTTGATGAAATTTGAATTTAGAACTAAATTAGGCATATGGGGCTAATTTGGGTCAAACTTGAGCTATCTTGGGACTAAGCTCAAATTGATTATTGTGTTTGGTCATAAATGACCTCACAAAGGATTTTCAAGAAAAATTGGATGCCAGTTTGAGGTTTAGGGCATTCAATTATTTAGATTTGGGGGGTTAGCCAATAGTGGGGCTAATTTGGGGTTTTGGGTTTAAACCAGATTAGATGATCAAAAGGTTTTACCAATGCAAATTTATGGTCAAATTTGATGTAAAATATTGCTATGGGCAAGTACAACATTTCTTTGGGTCAATTGACATGGTTATAAGTCCAATTGATGTGATTTGGTCATTTAGCCAGAATTAAGATTTTGACCTAAATCAAAATTAAGCTTAATTCAGGGATCAATTGAGATTTGGGATCAGTTTTTGATCAAAATTTGGTATTTTGGGTAGATTTAGAAATTTTTGGCCAAAATTGGGGTCGCAGGGGCAGTTAGGTAACTTGGGGGTGTTTTGGGCAAAAGTCCCAAGATGAGCATTTCAAGTAGAATTGGATAGATATCCATTCTAAATGAACCATGGATCAAGAAAATCCCCATTTTGGGTCCTTATATATTAGTCTTAGCAAGGGTATTGTGAGAGTATGATGAAGGTATGGTGAGGGTATGGTACACCTTAGCTCCAAACCAATATCCAGGGTCAATCATAAGGCCAAGTAACCCTATAGGAACTCTCCTTGAGTTCCCTCATAATGATCTTACCTACTAAGTGCTAGAGGTTAGGACCAATATGTGGAACTTCAAGTTGAGTAAAGAGAAGAGTTTTGAGTTTCTAATGGTGAGGGTACCTTTTCTCGTTTTCTAAGACTAGTTAGTATGAAAGTCCTATGGCTAGATATAGGCTACTAAAGAAGTTTCTTGACCTCAACCAAAAGTGAGGTCAACAATTAAATAGGGGAACTTGTCGACCAATACAAAGGTTTCGCAGACCAAATGGACGTCATACTTTCCTTAGTTTATTTGATCGAGTCTCATCCTCAAGTATTGTGTTTATCCTTTGGGATAGATACAGGATTTGAGGTACAGTGCCCTTTCATTTTAAACTACGAAAAATATGGGGCAGTTTGATTTCATACTTCAACGTCCTTCCAAAGCGGGCGACTGGATTTAGATTCCGGTGGCTGACAGCTTCTTACGGGCAACCCCACAAACCAACTCGAAATAATGCTGACAGCTTCTGGCGACTCCACTGGGGACAAGCTTTTCTTTCCACGCAAATCAAGAAATATTATCTTCACACATCGGTAATATGTCCATGTACCTCTTGGACCAAATTATCTTTCTTCCGTTGGCATACTTTACCCATTTCTATCTTGGGAAAGTACAACTAACTCTTTATACTTCAGGACTAGCTGTTCAACCATCTTTAAATAGAGGGGTTCAGAAGGCCATTAAGGACTTTTTAAATTTTCCTATGGGGTCGGACCCCCAATAAGTGTGTCGGTGGACTAAGTCCTCCTGGGCATTTTCTGCCACTAATTGGGTCCCGCACTGGGTCCTAAAATTTTCACATCTCCCTTCCAAATTTGGTTTGCTACTTTACAAATTAAACCAAATCGTGTTGTGATGCACGCACTTTGAAATTTTTTTATATTAATTAAATTTTACACCTTTTTAAAGAGAGATGTTAAAATTACCAATAAATTAAGACCCGCCCGGTCTACAAATTAACCTCTATTTTTAGTGCTTGCACTAAAGATTATGAGGTTTTCTGCCATATAGCTAACCCTAAAACTTTCTGTTTTAAAGCCCGCTGCGATAGCCTACCCAACGCTGACCTTTTCTAACAACCTGCCAAAGGACCGCAGCGCCCGTAACGTCGCTCTCATCATCAAGTTCGGAGCTGGATTTAAAGACCTTGAGGTTATCCTCGGGAAAGCCCCATTTGTGTTAATGAAGATCGCTGCTCTGGAAATACAAGAGCTGTCTGCAGAATTCAGTTTGAACTGCCTTCAGAACTTCCTTGCCTGCAAGAAGGCTAAAGCTGTTGTCATCAAGCCAGTTATCCCTGCTACTACTAAGGGAAAAGATGTGTTGGTCATTGAAGATTCGACTGAAGGATTAGTTGTTCTGCCACCCGTGTTTGAGATCGGGTCAAGCCCAAGGACTGTACCACTGACCCGAACTCAAAGGAGGAACCGCAATAGAAGAGTTTGGAGGGCCATCAAAGCCCAGACTATTGAAAATACACCCGTTGAGGGGGAGCCTCAATAAGTTGAAGAGGTATTACCAGAAATTTATCCACTCCTACGAGGGAGTAGATTCCATCCTCTGGCAGATACTGATGGATATGAGAGTATCCGGAAGATTGCTGCCGCATTACCATCACTTCATGGACATGGTGAGAACGGAAAGAAATTCATCCCCATCACCCAAGTTAGTGCACCCTTCAGAATGCTTGCTTCTAAAGATGGATGTTCTGTTAGTGAATTACATAAACGAGTGGGACATTTTGGTTCTTTTCGCTTCAAATTTGCTCTTTTTTGCATCGTTTTGCTCCAATGACCGTAATTCATCATTTCTACAACAAAACATCAAAAATACCTTTCTTTAAAGTGTCATATCATCAAAAACAGTGTAAAATATGTATGAAAATCTCAACATATTTTCTTTTGTCATTTGGCCATCTTTTTCTTTTGTAAGATATTTTGTCGACTCAGTGGCTCCCGACCATTTCTTATTCTTTTGATTTATCTTGTTATGTTTTCTAGCAACGTGCTTGACTTTGATTTGCTTTTCAGACCTTATGGACCATCTGTGCATGATTTAGGCTTTTTAGAACCTAAAATTATAAACTTTCTACAAAAATCTTGATAAAAGGAAAAGACTACTTAAAATTTAAGTATGAAATACTTCAAGATTTTAAAACCTACATTTTACATTTTTTGCATATCCTTCAAACTGGTTTTAAAATGGGTTGCATGCATGACAAAATCTATTGTCATATTAATAGGCCCTCAATATTATGATTGATTAGTTCGCTGCATCATTTAACATGTCCCGAGGAGAATCCCCCAAGCTTCTCCAACTAGACTAGCTGGACATCGATTTCTAGTTTTGTTTTTGGTTAGCACGCTTAGAGTGTTAGAGGCCTCATCGACCACGATATGGAGAAAGTCTTTTGTGAGAGCATTTCGGGTTTGTTGCCATACGTCTCTTCTCTTTCCATTTGAATTAGTTCATCACTATGTAGGGGTAATATGATTTAGAGTTTAATTCTCTTAACCTTAGAACTTCCGAGGTCCCCTTGGACGACCCAATTCACGGATTGAAGAAAATGGGGTTTCCACTATTCTAGGTCGAATACCTTCACAACCAAGTATACTTGGGGACTTAATAACTTGGGATGACGGATCCATGGTATCCTTAATCAACTATCTCTACCAGAATAAGAGTACTCTACCTCTCCTTTACTATCCACTTTGAGTCTTGTCCCTCTATTTGACATTTTGGTGATGTCATCTCATATGCGCCGATTGTGGTTAGATCGCCACCCATTTTGGATATGGTAATTCAACCTTTATCCTTAAGACTATTTTGAGCCTTCGAACTATAATGTGGACCATATGAGTCAACTCGGTTGTTTCAAGGGTCTCAATTGCCAATGAGTCACTACTCATTTGCGATGTGAGAGACTCGATATTTTTCATGTGACTTAGCGAGAGCTTTGAAAGCAACAAGGCATTTCTATGAGATAATCATTCTTTGTAAAACCCTATACTTGTCATAATTTAAATGTAAGCGAGATTGCTTTAATCAAGAGTATTTATGGGGATTCCTTAAGATTTAATTAACTAAATGGATATGTTTTGTTGAGAGTTGCTCTTGACCCTCATAACAAGAAAGCACACTTGACTCTCTCGTTGTAGGTTGTTTTAGCAAAGTCTTCTTCTCGGATATGTTTCGAAGTATTTTCAATCTGATCTAATTTTTGATGTATGCTTTCGGGCTATCACGCGAAATTTACTTAACGAAAGTTCCTCACGTTTTTTTCTCATTTGTCTTCTTTCGTTGTATGTCCTTATTTTCTAATTTTTCTCTTCTCCAAATCATCTATATGATCTGGGTGAGAGATTAATTAAGAAAACGAAATCATACGACAATAGAAAGCTGACAACTGCAAAAGGAAAAAGAGAAAAATAACATAATTTAGTTTGAAATTGTGCTCTCATGGAGGTTGTAAATGTTTGATGGTGCTTAGAATAAAATCTATTTGATCTAGCCAACCTTTGGCCACTAAAATGTTATCAACCAAAGATTTTACGGTGGACAAGTATTGTTTCATTGTTTAATTGTTCATAGATAGATTATGGAGCTCATTTTTTAGTTTGATAACCCTTGGTTAATTTGTGGGTTGCAAATGTTTAGTAAGTGCATTCGAGATTTCATAAGTAGCAATTTAATGGAAGATGTGTGGTGAAATAGTTGGCGAGATAATGACATAAAGGGTTGTGGCTAAATTTTGATGAGTGAAGATCCACGACATACATTGAGAGTTGAAAGTGGACAATTTGCATGAAACATTACCGAATTTTTTAGCACAAGATGTACTGCCGCACAAAAATCCACTAAAACAATTGGGAGTGAAAATCTTTAGTACTTTGGCTCGCAAAACAGATAATTATCAGACCATAAATTGGATTTGAATAAGGTTCTTGAAATCGATTATCACGAACTTAAGGGAGAGGAATATTAGTGATTTGGGATGATTCCATCGAGGAAGAACCATATTTCTGAAATGGAGAAGCTAGCCAAGATAAGCTGAAAAACAAGATGAAAACCCATGCTACAGAGAAGAGAGACAAGACACATTGGCCAAGAAAGAGTGAAGAGATAGGGAATGGGCAAAACATTACTTAAACAAGATGGAGGAGCAACAATATTGGCAGGCAAAAGAAGGAAGCACTCAAGGCTAGGGGTGTAAACGAGCCGAACACGAGCTGGTGTTTGACTCGTTTATATTTTGAGCTGGTGTTGAATTCAAGTCAGGAGCTCGCAACCCTGCTTGAAGAAGACTAAACTGTCAAGCTCATGAACTCACTACAAATAGTGACTCACCGGACTTACAAAGCCCTTAAGCTACTCGGCAACAACCATGTCAGAAATGGGCGACTTCTTCTCAATCAATTAATCGAATGCTAGTCTTAGCTCTCAATCTACGCGCCTGTTGAATTTACCCCGAGTAACTAATTTTGCTTAATCGCTCTTGTATGTCATCATCTACTATTTGTTATAGCGCTCAAATTTCGATTATAGTTTATAAGTTGGGGGTCCTGATAAGGAGCCAGGGTAATGCTAAATAGTAACTAATTTTGTCTAAAATAATGATTTAATACTTCAAGCGAAATTAGGTTAAAGTTTACCGTTCAAAGCGCAAACAAAATTTTGAGCGATAAACACAAGCCATTTCTGTTGTCGATTGGACAATTTTAGTGTTTTTTTTTTCTCGTCAAGCCAAACTGAAGTATTCGCACTCTGGTTCAAGTATTTTTTAAATCCTCTGAGTTCGTTACCCTTTTAAAAATAATTTTGGTATAAATAGGTGCAATAAGAATCAATTTAAAAATATTTGTTAATATTTTTTAATCACAAAAACCTTAAAATTCACAAAATTTATCACTTTATAGAAAATATTTTACTAAAATCAAACAAAAGTACGGAGGTAAGGCCGTATCATATTGACAACAAGCAAGGATACATCCAACTTAGTAACATTAAACAACCATATATAAATACATATATCATAGAAGACTAGCAAATATCCGGATACGGAATTTGTGGTCTTCTGTAGATTTAGTAGAAGTTTAGTGAAAGTTGGATACAGCGTTCTCTTCTTCCTTTTGCCCTTTAGCTTTAGCATTCAGATAGCTGATAATTTATTTGAGCCCATGTGTATTTAGTCTACTGATCAGTTTGCCAGAAACATTCATTCGGCCCCAGTTTCGTCAGTTGTAGTTTTTGTACCTAAATTTAAAAAGTAGTTTACGTGTATAAGCACCACAATCATAACTAGTTAGCATCATTTTAAAACTTGAGCCATTAGTTTACTGAGTTGGAGAGCTTGCAGCAAAAAAGCCTTATTGTGTCGGCATATGTCTTTTTGTATCATCACAGTTAGGCTACATGTAGAATAATTTAGAGGTAAACCTGCAATGTTAATATTTTTGAAACCTTTGGCATGTTCATTGAACGAGAGAGAATATTTTTTTTCTAGAAATATCCCCATGAAAAGAGGAAGCCTATTGCTATAAAATAAAATAAAGTATCCATGGCATCTCTCTAAATATTAATCTAATAAGAATAATTCTTCTTATATGAATTTACTCTAAAAAGGTTAAAAAAAAAAACAAAAAAACATGGCGTAAATTTTTCCCCATTTCATGGCTGCCATCCTATATTGTCACGACCTCTGAGAATTTCAATAACATGTAAATTGTTGGCTTCCATGTTTTCTTACAGAGCTTATAATGTCTGATAATTACGCTTAAGAAAAGTTGATTAGTGGCTATCAAGCTCATTTGATAAACACCCAATGAACTATACCTATACGTTCAGGTTGCTTACTATTTACATTTGTTTTAGTATATCATAATACAATATAAATAATTAGATTATACAAAAACTAAGAATTTTAAAATTTTGTATACATAAAAATAAAAGAAAGTTGCTTCGGAAAGCCATTGAAAAAGCTAATGAGAGGAAGGATTTTTACTCGCTTAATTTGCATCGAAAAGGATGAAAGCACATTAATTTTGACGATTTACTTGATATAAATTATCGAATAAATTTGTCCTCAAAATTTTCACACGTCATCATTGGGGAATTTTTCTTTCCATAACTTGTGGACCTAGCTTTATTGGGCTTTTGTTTGAAAGAGAATAATGTAATATATTTTAACAATATGGATATATATATATATATATATATATATATATATATATATATATATATATATATATATATATATATANAAAATAGAAAACATACTCTATTTGTAGGCTAGGAGTTATAGGCTTTGTTTAGCGCAGCTGCAACTTCCTAATTTCTCAGCTGCAACTTCCTAATTTCTCAGCTGCAGCTGACTTGAACCTGGAAGCTGCTCCGGCAAAGCAGCTGCCCTAGGAAGATGCTGCCAGAAAGCAGCTGTAGGGAAGCTGGTTGTTTGTTTAATACAACTGTGTAAAAATAGCTGTAGAGCGGCTGTTTCTTGAAAAATGACAATTCTATCATTGTTTAGTAAATTTGTTTAAATGATAACTGTAACAGTGAACTTTTTGAAATTCTAAAAGCAAAATTTATTATGTAATAAATTAGTGAAACTTCAACGTGTTAATTATGTAATAAATTAATTATTAGCCAATTAGTTAGTGATTGTTATTCAAAAAATTTATGGGAATGATTAATATATTTGAAATGTTAACTTGTTAGGTAAGTTAACATATGAAATAAAAGACTTGTTATAAGAAAGCTCATATATTTGGTGGCACGATTATTTTAAATATATATTTTCATTCAGGATTTAACATATTAATAATGAACTAATCAATTTAACTATTTTTTTTTATCAAATATCGATGAAAACTTAAAGAAAGCCAATTAAAGGGATGTGTGCCCATTTTTTTTCCCAAGTTGAAATATACTTTCATTCATAACTTCTATTACATATAAATATTAAAAGTTATGAATATCAATCTTTGATTCTCAAACACAAATACATTAATTTTTTGTTTAGGTCATCGATAGGTAAACATAAATGTTGTTAAAAAAAATAGACTAGGAATTGTAGTACATATGTCTGCTATATATCACAACAAAAATTCATCGTTTACATAACAAAAGATTTTTGGGGGGTACATGACTACTGTTAAGTCCAAACTTCAATGATGATAGTCTAGAATTACATAAACACATCTTAAGTAACTGATACATAAGTAGAGCAAAAAAAAACTTTAAAACTATTATAATGACAATTATTAAGATAATTATATTATTCTTCACATTAACACGATGTAGCTCCCATGTCAGACTTTGTTCAAGTGATGTTCTCTCGATCAACATCAGCTGGTGAATCAACCGAATCGTTGCCTAACGGAAGAATCTGACTTTTCGACGATGCTCCGTAGGCAGGTAAGAACTTCCTCCAGTAGTTGTGTGGTTGACGTGACGTCAGCAGTAAGGGTTGGAGCCCATGGTGACAGAGTGCTTATCGGGATGTCCCAGAAATCCGTGAGCTCGTCTTATACTGAGTGCAACAAAAGGAGAAATAACATTCGAGTTGTAACAATATCTTTATTTGTAAATGTCCCATTTTATTAGTACGACATAGATATACATTGAATGAGAACATTTGCAAGGTATAAGAAATTGAGATATCCATCAATATAAGTATGAATTTCGATTTAGAGAGACTAAATAAAAATAATTAAATAATCCAATAAAGACAAATGATTTAAAGTGGTTCGGTCATGCTGACCTACATCCACAGGAAAGGAATCAAATATATTCATTACTGCAATACAACAAAAATGTACATCGCTTCCAATCAACAATCTCATTATCAACGCTAAGAGATGGAAAGCAGATCATTTTCATACATTTACAACATATTCCATTTTTGGTGAAAAAAAATAAAATGATGACTTCCATGTAGCTTTGTTAGAACAGAAGAAAGGCGTGCTGTCCCAATTCCTTGAATTCTTTTGAGCGGCTAAACGAGAAAGTTATAAATCATGTTTCATTCTTGTCACCAAACAACCTTGGAGAGCATGATCTTTTCTGATTAGCTGAATGAGTTGAGTAAATTTCTATGTATGTATATATGAAATTTATGGTGATAGAAGATATTAGTTTAGGCTTTACCCTTGCAATCATAGACTTCACCAATGCTAAAAGTTGCAGCAACATGAGGCAAAGCCACTACCATGTTATAACAAGTAGAAAAACACATAGAATTGCATTCAAATAAAAGCAACCAAATAGAACTTCATAAACAAGAAAATTCATCCATCATAATAAAAGCAACCACAAGCCCCATAGAACTGCATTCAATATTCATTGTGGTTAATGTTTCCAGGTTTCTAAATTAGCCCCAAAGGAATTGCAGTTAATGTTTTCAGGTTTCCAAAACAGCCTCATTGGACTGCATTCAATATTAATTGCATTTTAAAGAGAGCAAGTTTCTTTGGTAATGGCAAAATGGTTGCTTAAAAGTTTAAGCCATCCTAGAGTGCCTCACCAAATCAGCCCCAAGAAAATAACATAAAGAAATCAAGAAAGTACTGAATCCAAATAACATAACGTTGCAACTAGAATAAAAAAGATAATAATAAGGGACATTAAATAGAAAGAAAGCATGAAATGATAAAGTACAATAATGGTGTTCAATGTTACAACAAATAACTAAAGTAATAGAATGTCTCTCAAAAATTATAAAATGAAATCGTTGATGCCTCAATTTTCCCTACGGACATAAAAATGACGTAGATAAGCAACCCGTCGATCTTTCACCACTACCCTGAAAAAATATTTGTGGATAGAATATTGTAGGAGTTCAACAGTAAAAAATTGCATATCAAATCATAGCAATCTCCGGGTTCTCTTCCAAATTTTCCACCACCTCGTTAATTGGGGCACTCTGGACTTTATGGAGGGGTATCGTTCGAAGAATCTATCAGGTATGATATCTGGGTTCTAATAAAGGGACCTCTACTTGTTCTCTTTCTCTTAGACCGATTCATTGACTGGATTTCAGGGAGGTCCTGCGTGTGGAATGGGGGTGAATCGGCTGACAGGCTAATTGCCGCATTGTCATGGGTAACTCCAAACACTGTCCCACTTGGAGCATAGACATATTTCCTTGTAACAATGATCCCCCCACACCCGAACATACGGTTTAACTTCTCCTCGAACTTGGGGTCATGTCCCGCAAATTTGAATATTTTTGCTGCAGACACCACCTGAAAATAAAACATTCAACCATCTGATTATTTGGCAAAAAAAAAATGATAAGGTGCAAATTAGAATGGTTTAATGTTTTCTTACCGCAAAACTTTCTATCCACCACTCTTCTGAGACATCAATTATTTTTTTACTGGGTCCCAAACCAAACCCGTTGATCCCTTTTTTAATTGCTTCCAAAATTTTCAGTCATTTTTGCGCTGATCCCATTTATTTTTCATTTGCAGTTTGTCACATTCCCTGCCAGTTCTTTCCTTGAAATTTTTAATAATATTTTTCCACCTTTCTGTATTAAAATACGTGGTAGGTCTTTTTCCAAGTTCAATTTCCTTCAGACGTAGATCACAAAATATTAATTTTATTTCTTTCTTCTAAAGTGTCAGTGTTTTGAGTTCTTTAGACTTAAAGAGAATCTAATAAGTCATGCAGTGATCTAATTACTGCTCATATATGTCTACCAAGAACACCAGAAAATTTTACTATTGTTCATTGCAAATATACTAATTTGGGAATTGAAGCAAAGCACATCCAAGCAAAGAGTTCTCAGCTATCCTACTTACATGATGTACTCAAAGACAAATTAATGTATACTATACTTTACATATATCTAAATTTATTGCAAGACAAAACAATGATTGTATAGGTGTGATTGAGGAAATACCAAATGCGACAATATATAAAATTTAAAGAAGCATTACACAGAAACATTTCAAGTTAGCTAAACAATAGGTAAACTTTATAGAAATGCACTTTTCCACATTTTGATAGCATAACACGAGAGCAACAAATAGCCCAAAAGCAACAAATAACATTTTTCATTAATATGGATCGAAAAACCTTTCAAGAAAGCATCACATAAGCTTTTTTATTAAAAAAAACACTACCAATTCTGAGATCAAGAAGAGTATTGTGGAGAATAATTTTGAATATATTATAATTTAATTTTGGGGAGGAATGATATAGGAATGAGGACCACTGATATATATAGATTTCAAAGCATTGCCCGTAGCATTTTTATACGTATTCGCTTTTTAGCCATATCATGAAATGGCTACATAGCACATGAAAAACATCCCAATGTATCGAACAGAGAAATGCAGCTCTTCAGTTTAGATTTCATACAACATAAAATGCAAAGTAATTACTACATTTTCCAAAACCTTTTTCGTATTGCTATACTGCATAGAACAAAAAAAAAATTCCTTCATATGTAGAGCAACTATGAGCAAGAAAACATATCCTTCATTTTTAAATCGATTTTTAATGCTTCGTAACCCCTTCATGCAACCAAATATTAAAGATCCAAATGATATACAAAGCTGAAAAATGGGAGGCGAGGAAAGGAAGGAACAGAGACTCAAGGGAGACTCAGAAGAGAAAGTTTTCGAGGTCCTTATAACTTGATTTGTATGGGAGAAGAAGGAAGGGAGGAGCAGAGGAACAGAGGAACAAGCTTCTCTTTTTTCGCATGGGAAGACGTGAAGGAGGTTGCTAGGGGAAAAGTGTTGCGAGGGTAAAATTTTAAGGGCGAACGCGAGGCCACGAGCATTATCCCGCTGCCAGCTTCCCGAAAGCTTCGGTTGACCGCCCCCGCAAAGTTATGATACAAATTAGCATTCAAAATTGTGCTTCGCGGTTTGGGGCCACGCTGCGCAAAAATTGCGGCCCCAAACAGAGCCATAAAGAGTATAATTAAGTGTCTATCCCTGTTTAAAATGAGGCCCTCACAAGTTATTTTTTGTCATAAATAAAAAGATGAATAAAATAATTAATAAAGATAAAATGGGACTCTCAAATGGTTCTCACTCCTCAATCATCCGAGGCATATGTATTTTCTTTTTAACTCTCAAATGGTTTTCATACCCAATTGCTTTTTAACTCTCAAATGGACTTTCCTTGGACCTTACCAAGAGGGGTTGCTCTTTAACAAGTTCTGTATACTTTATGTGAGTAGCCTTGGTTAGGCATTGGATTTCATATATTGAGATTGATGTGCCCCACGACTTTTTGCATCCCATCTTTTACCAAACTTATTTTCTTATCTTCATGAGATTCTTCTGTGAATCCTGTTGAGACAACATGGGTGTATATATATATATATATATATATATATANGATAAAATGGAACTCTCAAATGGTTGTCTCACTCCTCGATCATCTAAGGCATATGTATTTGCTTTTTAACTCTCAAATGGTTTTCATACTTATTTGCTTTTTAACTCTCAAGTGGACTTTCCTTGGACCATACCAAGAGGGGTTGCTCTTTAACAAGTTCTGTATACTTTCTATGAGTAGTCTTGGTTAGGCATTGGATTTCATACATTGAGGTTGATGTGCCCCATGACTTTTTGCATCCCATCTTTGACCAACCTTGTTTTTTATCGTCATGAGATTCTTCTGTGAATCGTGTTGAGACAATATGGGTGTGTGTGTGTGTGTGTGTCTATATATATATATATCTCTTATAGAACCCCACAAGGAATTTGATTGTTATATAGTCAAAAATTTACAAAAGAAGGCTGGAGGTTCAAGCTACCCCAAAATACAACTCATTAAACAAAACTTATTCAGTTCCACCTAGAGTACAACACATACAAAAACCACTCCAAAATACAATAAACCCATCAAAATAAAATTCTAATGTTAGTAAAAATAAGTTGAGCAACCTTTGGAGAAAGAAAATAGTCCATCTAAACCAAACTGGAGGTGGCGCTCCTTTTGACTTGTTCAGTTCTCTGTAGCAGTTGGTCCATCTAGCCCAAAAGAAGGCATCAATGCAGAGTTTCATCCAAATATGTGTAGAATAATAAGGGCAATTAGATTTTTCATTACAAATTTTAAACGCTTGTACTTTTGATATATATATATATATATATATATATATATATATATATAAAATATGAATTTTAAAAATAAATTGGTATACAANCCCATCTAAACCAAACTGGAGGTGGCGCTCCATTTGACTAAGCAGTCAGCCGGCTTGTTCAGTTCTCTGTAGCAGTTGGTCCATCTAACCCAAAAGGAGGCATCAATGCAGAGTTTCATCAAAATATGTGTAGAATAATAAGGGCAATTAGATTTTTCATTACAAATTTTAAACGCTGGTACTTTTGATATATATATATATATATATATATATANNNNCAAATCTAATTTTTGATGAATTAAACAGGGGAAAGAGCAGAGAGAAATTTAACATTTAAACTACTGCGAAAACCATTGCTTGTGAACTTGTACGACAGCCAGTTGCCAGGCAATGGTACCTCTTACCTCTGTTGCTGGTTAGCAGCCGAGGTAGAATAATTAGGAATCGGAACATCGCCGGACTCGATCTTCTGAACGTCTTCGAGGAGGCGTTCGTAGTGGCGCCTGGCGTCCTCTGGCGACTTTCCTCCGCCAACGAAGCGAGCTATTTTCTGCCAACGATTGGGCGTGTCCTCGTCGTACATAGCCAGTGCACGCTCGAAGAGCTTGTTTTGTTCCTTGGACCAGCCAGAGCTGGAGCTGCGCGACGTGGAAGACGATGCCATTAATGATAGAAGGATGGTTGGATGAGTGGGACGAGNTACATAGCAAGTGCACGCTCGAAGAGCTTGTTTTGTTCCTTGGACCAGCCAGAGCTAGAGCTGCGCGACGTGGAAGACGATGCCATTAATGATAGAAGGATGGTTGGATGAGTGGGACGAGGGACGAGGGACGAGGGATGAGGGATGAGGAGTTTAGCGGACCCTTGGTATGGTTTCTATGGCTATGGGCAGCGGGAGCNTGAGGGATGAGGAGTTTAGCGGACCCTTGGTATGGTTTCTATGGCTATGGGCAGCGGGAGCTATTTAAAATGAATTCCTGATGGAATCGAATGTAATAGGGAAGTATGCATCATTTTTTAAGTACTATGAAGTATAAATTTTTATTTTTAATTCATACATACATATATATATACATACATATATATATATATACATATATATATATATATATATATATATATATAAANAAACCTGAATGTGATGTATGATTAAAAAATTAGTTAGAAAACTACGCTTTATTTTTTAATTTGAATTATATAATAATAATTATCTTTTTATATAATGGTAATTTGGCAAATCTGACACATTATTAAATACCTAATTTTATATGGGAATTTTGACCTTTTCTCTCATATTTCGCCAAATTGCAGTAATGTATCCCTTGTAAATATTTTAATTTACCCAAAGAATTTTCAAAAATAGTTTTCATGAAAATAATTCTATAAGGTAAAATGCGGGATAAGATAACTTATTCACTCAAACAACTGTGATTCCTTTCATTGTTTATTGTTTTTAAACTTGAAAAACTTTTGCTCTCAATTCATATGATTCTATCTAATGCCAAACAAAGCAATGTGCATGCTAATATTCTTCTTAATTAGTTTATAATACATTCAGCATATGTTCCAACGTAAACTTTCTCACACTAATGCCCCTTAGTAAAATAATGATTAATGCAAAGTTCAAGCAAAAGTTTTGAACAGTATTTTTACAGCTTATCACCCGAAGTTTGAAAATGGACTTCAAATTATGTTGATATATATCGTAGACATGGTTTGAGGTTTAGATTTATGAAATAAACTTTGTTTGATAAATCCCAAATTTGTTCTACAATAGTAAAACTTAGTTTAGACACTCTACAAACTTAGTTTGAACTTCCTATGGTAGATTGGAAACCTTTGGTTTGAACGAAGTTTAAAATTATATTTTAATCCTAAGCTTCAAAGATTAATATCAATATATTTTTTTAAGACTTTGTTAAATGAAATGTTTGAAAAAGAAATTTGAACCCCATATTATAGGTTCAAATTGTGTTTAACCATAGTTATAACTTTTGTTTTGAGCTTAAGATTTGAATATTAGCTTTGAAATAAAGTTTAAAAGTCAATTAAATCAGTCAACATATTTGAACATAATGTTGAACATTTCATTCCTAATATAGGTTTGAAAGTGGTTTATAACTATTTACGAGAAACTTGTAAATTGTCATTATGTTGCATAAATGAATACTTTTAATTTATTTATCTAATGATATAATTGTTTAAATTAATTCTTTTAGGGAGTGGCTTTATCTTTCTTGGCTAACATAAACATAGATGAGTGAGGAAAAAGTTATATAATTGTTTGGAAGTTAAACTCAACTCGATATAGCCAAGCAATCTCCAATTAAGTAGTTACTAATTTCTCTTAAACGACACATCTTGGAATTTTAGCAAACACACTTCTCCATAGAATGACTTATAATGCATGGAATGAATTTCAATCTATTTTGTATAATATTAGAAATAAGAATGCTAGGTTAGAATATTTGAATTTGCTTTCATTTTTGAAGTGGATTTTGGTCAAATTCCATTGATGAAGAGTTTAATGAGTGACCAAGAACACAAGACTTATAAATAACTCTAGAAAAAGTAACAAGAAGTTTAATAACATAGAACTTATGAACATACTTAGATTGTGTTATCCTAAATAAGATATATGGATGTTAGGCAATTATTTATTTTTTTATGAAGATTCGCTCAATGTTGAGAAGAAAAAAATTATATTTATTAAGATATTAGCATTAGGTGAAGAAAGGAATTTTTTTTAGCCCTTGAACAAGGCTTTCATAGTAAAAAAAAATTTAAGTCATCAACTAGAACATGATACAAATACCCATGAAGAAGTTTGTCCTATGTATAGATGAATGGATGTTCTTAATGTTTTTTACCTAAAAAGTTTTATTTATAATTCAATAAATTAGAATAACTTCAATGATGATTTGAAAGACCTCATTATCTAAAAAATAATGATATTAAAAGACTATGGCTTTTCCTAATTATACCATGTACATCATAGGGAATAATAAATTTTTAAAAATATAAATCTATGTAGCGAACACCATATTCATGAAGTTCATCTTCACCATATGTTATTTCACTCTTAAATAAATTTACAATATATAATTTTTTAGTATTATATTTGGTTGGGTTGTTTGAAAATTTGAAAGTTTTTCTTTTAGGTAATCAAACACAACATCAAAAGTAAGACATAATCTCGAGAGATAGAAATACCACTTTATCATTGGTTCATTTGCTTAAATGAAGTAATTTTGGATATTTTCTAAGTATATGATTAAAATCAAAAAATCTTTTCTCTATCAAATCTAAAGACTAGATTGGGCTATGATTAACCTCAGCTTCAAACATTGTATAAGGGCAATGCTCTATGGTTAATTACATCTTAAGCAACAAAGGTTACTAAGAAAGCTTTTAAGTCTAATTAGGGTCTTATCTACAAATATTTTCAAAGTTTATTTTTCAGGACTAATCATTAGAACTCTCAAAAAAAGAACCTCACAGGTGGAACATTTATTTATGAAACCCAAAAGAACTAGAGTAAGAGATATCAAAGATATTAATAAAATTAGCAACATCACAACTTTCCTACTAATCAGTTTTAATGACTTTCAAAGGAATTTATATGATGTTTCAATAGACATTAGAATAGAATTTCAGGACTTAGATCACATGATATAGGTTGTGAAAAAGCTTAGGAGGTGAGAAATTATGTCATTATTTGTTGAAGGACCACAAAATCCTAAAGTTAAGATGAGAGTTTATGAAAATAATTAATACCTTAATAAATAGTCTAAATAAAGAGGAAATAAAACAAACATAATGGAATAATCTTGTCATCCTTATGGAAGGGGCTACCATAAAACCATGCATGATTAGTTTCAATGAATGTAAAAAATAATATGTTGTCAGTTTCAAGTAAATAAGTTGTTATTTATTAAGAAATGTGGGACTTACAATAACTTTATAAAATTAAGTTGTCATGTAAAAATAGTATGCATAATATCTTAAAACTAATGTAGTTATATTTTTGCAATTAAAAATTTAAAATTTTGTTGCTCCCTGCAGTCAAATATTTTCTTCTTTTGATTAAATCTTAGTGTCAAGTGAATATAATAATTTGTTCATAGTTATACAAGTCCTTGATGATGAATTTTTAGAAATTTTATTCATAAGGCAAAATGATATGCAAAGGTAGAACTCTCTATGATAGTGACCTTCAAAGGACAATTTACTCCATTTTGTGCAATGAGTGAGAGCCAAACAAGTAAGGAGCTATGAAATATGGAATTTCTTTGCCTAAAGTTATCTTTTCATGGCTATTCTTACATTGCAAAGTTATTTCTACACATTTTTAGTTAGTGAGGGGAAAATATCAACTCTTTACTTTAGGAAAAGAAAAATGGGATTCAAAACCATTAAAGACCTATCCAGATATAGTAATCCTTGCCAAATAAAGGAAAAAAAGAAGAAAAAGAAAAATGAAAGAGGAAAAGAAAAGAAAAATTGAAAAAGGGAGGAGAAGCTTGAGGATTAGTGCCTAATCAAAAAATTTTTCAACATATGATCTTTTTAAAGTATAAGAATTGAGAAAGTCTTAGACTTAAGGATATAATATAGCGAATAAAATTATGTTTGTTAAGTGGAGAAAATAAAATACTTAGACTCTATATTTGGAAAATCTACAATATTTCTGAATTAGATAGAACTCATATTTTCATATTTCTTAACATTAAAAATTTTCTAAAATGTAAGTTGGTCTCATTTACTAATATTTATTTTCTAAATTGGACTACTATATTTATATATTAAAATTTTAGTAACTCTTATAGAAACTCATAAACATCATCTACTTATGTTGGTTTTTAAAGATTGAAAGGTCACTTGAGGACAAGTAACATCTTAAGTTTTGATAGACCTAAAGTAGATAGTATTTTATACCTATTTTTGAGAGATTGCGCTTTAATGAAATGTATTTGTGTGTTTTTCTTATATGTACAATCAAATGGGTGAAAAATGCTAAAATGAGTTAAAAAGGGTCAAATTTGGATAAAAATGAAGAAATGTGCAAAAATGAACTAAGGCGCCTAAGGCCTAAGCATCAGGTACCCCACACTTAAGCACCATAAGTAGTTATTTGATGATTCATTGAATTTAGATGAATTTTTGAAGAGGTTTTTGAAGCAACCCTTGGTAAAAACCTTGGAAATATTTCTTGGATATGAAAATTCATTTAATTGGCTTTTGAGGAGGCAACTTTTAAAAGATTTGCTTAAAGGAGACACATTTTAAAGGGACACCAAGGAACCTTTTGAATTTTTATTAAAAGAAGACTTAGATCATCAAGACAAGAGGCCAGAGGCGAGCCACCCATTAGATTTTACAGCCACCATCCATCCAAGTCGCCACCGCCGCCAACCACTTTCTTTTTATTTTATTTTAAGTGTTTAGTTTGTACTGTGCATGAAGGAAGAGAATTCAAAGGAACTTAAAGACATTTTGATGGAGAGGATTTGAGATAAGTGTTTATCTTTGTGACTACACTTTGTTTTACTTTAGATTTCTTGTTTGTGTGCATGATTTTTATTTTTAAACTCATGTGTGGTTATGTTTTTCCCATGGATTCTGATTAGTTTCTTTATCTTTTTTTTTAAATAATAAGTTATTAAGTGTTAAAAGGATGTTGTGTGAAGTATTATGATTCAATTTTGGAAGAAGTTGTGATGATTTGTAACCTTGGACTTCATTTACTTCTTGAATTGACCAATTAAGATGTTGATACCTGTTGTGAGAACATGTAAGATCCGAGATCATATTGTTTCAATCAACAAATGGTTTAGAATCACATATTGATTTCATGGATGAGATTGTAGTTCACGGAGTTGAGTGCAAATAAAAAGAGAAATTAAACTTTTCAACGATGAGAATTAGAGGACTTTAGAGTAACGGGATAAAGCCCCCAATTTGATTTATAGTTTTAGGTTTTGATACAAGATGTTAGCCCCCAGGTGAAGGGAGAAGAGGGAACTCTAGAGTGAGAGCTAGTACCTTCACTTCCTAACCGGTCTTCAAGACTTTTCAAACTATGGATTAGTCAATTTTCTATATAGAAACTCTAGTATGAGTAAAGAATATTATAGCTTCTAGTTGGCATAACACATTTAGAATACTTTCACACAAAATTTTTCTATTTATTACTGATTCATGAAAAGGAAAAAGTTATTTTACTCATACTGTCTTCATCTTGCAAGTATTTAGTTAATTTAATTAGTTGCTTACTTTATTTTCATATATCAAAAATTACAAAAAAAATTGAATGTGCATTCCTACTTTAGCATCTTAAGTTTAAATAAGAATATTGTGCTAAGTAAATTTTTGTCATCTAAAATTTCTAAACTTTTTAATTTTCTAAAGTGCATATAGTTAATCCCCCTATGTGTTCGATATTCAAGGCTTAATAAAAAAGTCCTATATTACTTGATAATGATACGTATACTTGTGTAGTATCCCGTATTTAAATATTATAATTGTATTCTTATTTGTTTCATAGTGGAAAACTTAGCTTTTTCTTTGGATCAAGTTTTTAACTTTGTTGAAAATTAAGAAATACTATTAAGGATATTAAGCTTATAATCACATACATCGCATTTTACATCAATAAAGAAAGTTGGGATCACTTGTGTATTGGTATCCCTGGTAGTTTAGCTACAAGTGGTGACAGTAGTTCTAGAAGGTTGCTTTATCTTGCATAATTCATCATTCAGATACCAAGGAGGGTCTTTGCCATTAGATAAAATTTCCAACAGAATAGTTGAATCCATTTCCACTTGTAAGTATCTTTAATTCATTTTATCCCCAAAAAAATAATGCCAACCAATTATCATATAAATCTATAGATAAAGCACATACAATCATACAAGGTTAGGAAAGAAAAGGAAAGAGTTTACCAGAATGAGATTTGAAGACACTTCTCATCCAACACACTTAACCTTCCAACTACCATGAATAATTTCCTTAATCTAAGAGAAAGATGGTTATTTCCACCATACAAGAGAGAGCTTACCAATATTTTTGTAGGGTGTATCAACACCCAAACAATCTTTGCAACTAGCAAAGAAATATGTCTTCACTTTATGATAGACAACCAACCTATGAAAATAAGATAAGATATTTGAGATCATCTTATCATGTATAATGTAACAATCCTCATGCTTGTGGGAGTTTCTAGCTAACCAGATGAACCAAATGAAGATATAAGAAATAAGGTTAAAAATGTGTATTTTATGTATAACATGATGCAAAATTCCTTGCAATTTTTTAAATTCACCCAACCAAGTGAAGGAGTTTTAATAGCAACTTGATCTCACTTAAAACTTTCCAAAAAAAAAAAACAATATATATATATATATATATATATATATATATATATATATATATATATATATATATATATA
>JXCR01139568.1:50439-126657 GCA_002079205.1 Phalaenopsis hybrid cultivar
AAATCTCTCGTGCTTTTGGTTTTTCTTTTACACACTCAATTTTTTGCTATGTCTCTCGCCTCTTATTCTTTTATTGATGCAGTTTTAGAGGGAGACGGTTGATACACGTAATATATATAGTATTTTTAGACATATTTTTATACCTATTTTTGTGATATTGCGCTTAAATAGAAGGTATTTGTGTGTTTTTTTCAGGTACAAGTAGAAAAGTTGAAAAATGCTAAAAGGAGTGAAAAAGGATCAGATTTGGAGAAAAAAGTGAAATTTGTGCAAAAGTGTTTAGACGCCTAAGCGTCAGATCCGATGCTTAGGCGTCGGTGAAATAAAGAAGGATGTGCCTAAGCGCAAGAGGCCCCACGCTTAAGCACCAGAGGCAGTTTTCTTCATTTAGCTGAATTTTGAAGAAATATTTGATACATTTATTGGCTAATGAGGGTGGTTATGACCACTAAGAAGGAAAATATTATTAAAATACTTGTGAAAGAAGGCATCCCTTGGAGAATATATCAAATTTCGACACATTTTGAAGAATTTGCAAGGCACCTCTTGGGAAATTTATAAAAGAAGGAAGTTGAGAGATTTTAAAGTGATGCTTGAAAGTTTTGAGAGGAGTTTGAAGAGGAGGAGTCCTGAGGAGTTTTGAGAGATAATTTTGGAGAGATTTTCAAGTACCACACAAATTTACTTTATCCTTTTTGTTTTTAGTTTTTTTTGAGAGTGTTGTAAAAGAGAAGAGATTCAAAGGAACTTCAAGAGTTTGGTGAAGGATTTGAGATTAAAGTGTTGTAAAAGAGAAGAGATTCAAAGGAACTTCAAGAGTTTGGTGGAGGATTTGAGATAAGTTTTTATCTTTTTTTTTAACTACTTTTGGTTTTAATCGAGACTTCTTGTTGGTTTGACAATGATTTCTACTTTTAAACTGAAGTGTATTTTGAACTAATTTTGGTTTTAATCAAGACTTCTTGTTTGTTTGACAATGATTTCTATTTTTAAACTAAAGTGTGGTTTTATTTTCTCCATGAATTTTGATTAGTTTTATTTATCTGTCTCCTTAAAATGATAAGTAGTTAAAATGTTGGATGGAAGTTGTGGAGAGTAGTAATCTTTAATGTTGGAAGAAGTTGTGATGATTTAATTTCATGTACTTCATTTACTTCTTGATTTGTCTCATCTAGATGTTAAAATTTGTTGCGACAACATGTAGGAACTGGGATGATATTATCTCAGTCAACAATTGGAAAGAATCACATGAGGTTGTATGAATGAGAAAGTAATTCATATGATTTAGTGCAAATAAATAGGGAAATAATTTTTGAAGGGTGTAGAGTTAGAGTAATTTAAAGTGATAGGCTAAAGCCCCCAAGTTGGTTTATTATTTTAGGTTCTGATACGAGATATTAGCCCCCACGTGAAGGAAATTGAGGGAATTTTAGAGTGAGAGCTGGTATCTTCCCTACCTAGCCGCTCTTCAGAACTATTCAAACTTTAAATTAGCCAACATTCTTTATATCATCTCTAATAAGAGTAAATAATATATTTGCTCCTATTTAGCACAACACAATTAACATACTTTCACAATAGATTTTCCTATACTTATTATTGATTTATGATAAGGAGAAAGGCATTTTCATATTAAGTGATTTTCTTTTACATAAACTCAAGTTATCTTTATAAGTTTTATTGTTTTGTCAAAACATAAAAAATACTAAAAAGATTTGAATTTTAATATTGAAAAATATCTATAATTTAAGTAATTGTCTTTTTAGAATAGAAAGTTTGTTGTTCAATAGTGCATATTTCAAAATTTTCCTGTGGGTTCGATATTCAAGTCTTAATAAAAAAAATATTTTATTAGTTGATAATGATATGTATACTTGAATAGTATCCCAATTTGTAAATTAAAGAGTTAAATTCTTATTTTCTTTAGGATCATGTTTTTGGTTTTGTTGCAAATTAAGGAAATATAAGTGAAATTTATAATTACAGTCATTGTTATACTGTTGCATATAAACAGTTCGGATTAAGTTTTTGGCGTCGTTGCCGAGGAAATTAAATAATAAGATTGATTTAAAAATAAATTTCTATTTTTAGAACGTCTTATTTAAACTTTAATAATTTATAATATTTTATTTTGTGTGTTTTATTTTATTTTATTTTATTTTATGTTAGTGTATGTGTAGTTCAGGTTCTGAACGACTAGTAACCTATGATTCTGAATTAGAAAGAACTGTTGAAAAAATTAGAAAAACTAAAAAAATTAAAAATTTTGAAAAATCTAAAAGAAGTTATAAAAATGGCAAACTAAAACAATCAAAATGCCTAAATTCATCAAAAGTTTAAACCTTTCCGAGATTATGCTAACCCTACGATAGATGAACTTCACCGTAGTATTCAAAAACCTACTCTAGTAGCTAATTTATTTGAACATAAACCTATTATTATCCAAATGGTATCAAATAATCAGTTTGGGGGATCATCAACTGAAAATCCAAATTCACATCTTGCCAATTTTTTAGAATTGTGGCTACATTTAAATATGATGGTGTATCAGATGATGTCATAGGACTTAGGTTATTTCTTTTCTCACTGAGGGATAAAGCTAAGATGTGGTTGAATTCGTTATCACTTGGACCTATCAGAACTTAGGGTGATTTAGCGTAAAATTTCCTTGCTAAATATTTTCCATCATCAAAAATTGTAAAGCTTAGAAATGATATTACATCTTTTAATCAGTTTGAAGGGGAAGCTATTTATGAAGCATGGGATAATATTTCAATGAAATTACTGATAAAGAACTCTTAAGAAAGTGTACACACCATGCAATACATGATTGGTTAGTAATTCAAACTTTTTATAATTTATTAGCTGGATCTATTAGATCTATTATCAATGCCGCTGTTGGTGGTTCATTGATGTCAAAATCATTTCATGACGCTTATGCTTTAATTGAAGAAATGGCTATCAATAATTTTTAATGGCCTTCTGAGAGGGTAAATTGAAAGATAGTAGCCAATATTCAAGAATTTCATGCATTTACTATGTTAGCAAATCAAGTTGTTGTAATTTCAAGAAAGTTAGACCAAATTGGAATGAATTTTTCTCAAAAAATCTCCATGGTTGAAGAGAATTCATTATGCCAAATGATAGATTTTTAAGAATCATTAGAGAATTTGAATGCCATAAATAACAAGCAGAATAACCCATATTCAAATTATTATAACCGAGGTTAGAAGAACCATCCAAACTTTAATTAGAATAATACCACAGGTGGTATTAATCAGCAATGGGGGGACAATCAACGAAACCCATTGGGAAACTAGAACAACCAAGAGAATAATAAATGTAGATCTTCTTATCCTCCAGGTTTCAATAGTAGTCGACAATTTAATGAGAAGAAGTTGTCTATAGAAGAAGTGGTTTCTTAAATGGGAAATCAGTTATAAAGTCAAGGAGCAACAACTAAAAATATTGAGAATCAACTTGAACAAATCGTAAATTCATTAAGTAATAGATCCCAAGGAACACTTCCTAGAAATACTTTAACAAATCCAAAAGACCATAATATAGAGCAAGTATAAGCCGTTCAACTTAGAAGCAGAAGTGCAACTTAGAAGCAGAAGTGAGTTGGAAGGTAAGATTTAAAAAGAAACAGAAGTAGGAGCGAAGAAATTAAAGAATCAAAAGAGGATGCTTCGAAAGATTCTGAAAGACCTGTTTCTCCACTTAAAGTTAACTTAGAAAAACCTCTACCTCCATTTCCTCAGAGACTTTGTCAACAAAAGTTGGATAAGCAATTTTTAAAATTTCTAAAAATTTTTAAGAAGCTTACAATTAATATTCAATTTGCTAAAGCTTTATAACAAATGCCAAGATATGTAAATTTTATGAAGGATATTCTTAACATTAAAAGGAAGTTTGAAGATAATGAGACTATTGTACTTAATGAGGAGTACAATGCTATTATTCATAAAAGCTTCCTGAAAAGCCTAAAGGTCCTGGTAGCTTTATAATTTCATGTGCGATAGGAGACAGATTTTATGGGAAAGCTTTATGTGATTTAGGTGCAAGCATTAACCTTATGTTATTATCAATATTCAAAAGACTAAGATTATGAGAAATAACCTCAAATACTATAACTCTACAGTTAGAAGATTTTTTGATAACATACCCTAAAGGAGTTATAGAAGATGTCCTAGTGAAAGTGGATCAATTTATCTTTCGTGTTGATTTTATTGTGATGGATATGGAGGAAGATAAAGAGATACCTATCATTTTGGGGACACCTTTTCTAGCCATAGGAAGAGCAATGATAGATGTTCAAAAAAGGGAATTAACAATGTGCCACAATGATCAAACTTTTAACATTTCAAGACCAATGAAATATCCTGCAAAAGCAAAAGATGATGAATTTTGTAGAATGGTTGTTAAAAGATATTTGAGTGAATAACATTTAAAAACTAATTATGAAGAAAAATTTGAAGTAAAGGATTTGAAACACGATAAAGAAGAGGAATTAGATCAATGTGAAGATCTTTTTAAGGAAGATTCAAACTATGTTCGAGAAAGTATTGAAATTTTGGACACGATGTAAAAAGATAAAACATTTTGTACATCAATTAAAAAACCTCTTGAACTTGAGTTGAAGTTACTTTCCAGTCATTTAAAATATGTCTTTTTAAGAGATTCCTCTACTTTAAGAGTTATAATTTCCTTAAAATTAACTCTGGAAGAAGAAGAAAGGTTGATGAAAATTTTGAAAAATTTTAAGAAAGCTTTTAGATGGACAATAGCTGATAATAAATGAATTGGTCTTTGAATTTGTATGCATAGAAATGGAAGAGAATTACAAACCCAGGGCTGATCCTCAAAATAGATTAAATCTTGTTATGAAAGAAGTTATAAAGAAAGAAATTTTAAAGTGGTTAGATGCTGGAATTATCTACCCTATTTCAGATAGTGCATGGGTTAGTCCAATCATTATGTTCCTAAGAAAGGAGGACTAACTGTGACTGTGAATAAACATAATGAGCTAATACCTACAAAATAAGTTGTAGGGTGGCAAATATGCATTGATTATAGAAAATTAAATCTTGCCACTAGGAAAGATTATTTTCCAATACCCTTTCTATATTAAATGCTGGATGGACTAGCTGGCCATAAATAATTTTGTTTTTTGATGGATATACTAGTTATCACCAAATACAAATAACTCCTAAGGATCAAGAGAAAACAACTTTTACCAGTCCTTATGGTACATTTGGTTTTAGAAGAATGCCCTTTGGTTTATGTAATGCCCATACTACATTTCAAAGATGTATGATGACAATTTTTTGTGATTTAAGTGAAAAAGGAATTGAAGTATTTATGGATGTTTTCAATATTTGGAACTTGATTTGACTCATGTTTAGAACATTTATCAAAAGTTCTTAAGCATCATGAAAAAATAAATGTAGTCCTTAATTGAGAAAAATGTCAATTTAAAGTAGCAGGAGGAATTGTATTAGGACATAAAATATCAGAAAATGGTATGAAAGTATATCCTGCAAAAATTCAAGAGATCGCTAATTTACCTTATCCAACAAATGTAAGGGAAATTAGGAGTTTTTTAGGATATGCTGGATTCTACTAGTGATATATTAAGAACTTTTCAAAAATTACTAAGCCTTTATGCCATTTACTGAGAAAGATGCAATTTTCAAATTTGATGAAGAGTGCTTAAAAGCTTTTGAGTTATTAAAAGAAAAATTAGTCACTAAACCAATTATAGTTTCACCAGATTTTGGGAAACCTTTTGAACAGATGTGTGATGCTAGTGATTATGCTATTGTAGATGTTTTAGGACAAATATATGATAAAATTTTCAAAGTAATTTACTATGATTGTAAAACTTTTATTGAAACCCAAATTAATTATACAACATCTAAAAAAGAGCTATTAGCAATAGTATATGCCTTTGATAAATTTAGATCATATATAATTGGAAATCATTATATAGTGAATACACATATTATGCTATTAAGTACCTAACAAAAAAGAAGCATGCTACACTAAGACTTATAAGACAAATTATTCTTTTGCAAGAATTTGACTTTGAAATAGTAGAT
Organism: Phalaenopsis hybrid cultivar; assembly: GCA_002079205.1. Classification (NCBI taxonomy): domain Eukaryota; kingdom Viridiplantae; phylum Streptophyta; class Magnoliopsida; order Asparagales; family Orchidaceae; genus Phalaenopsis; species Phalaenopsis hybrid cultivar. The sequence continues at coordinate 56,544 of JXCR01139568.1, forward strand.
AATAAGGGAACTAAAAATCAAATTACTGATCATTTGCTCAGGCTTGAGTTAGAAAACCCACTCTATTTTGAAACAAAAATTAATAAACATTTTCTAGATGAAAAACTGTTCAAAATTAATGAGTGGCGTGTTCCGTGGCATGTCGACATTGTAATCTTTCTTGTTAGTGATATTATACTCTATGGAATGACATACCAACAGAAGATGAAATTTATTTATGAAGCTAAGACTTACTTTTGGGATGACCCACTTTTATATAAACAAGGAAATGATCTGATTATTCGAAGATGTGTACATTTAGAAAAGACTTATGAAATTATCCAAAAATGTCCTAATTATGATTTTGGCATACATTTTGGTGTTGATAAAACAACAGACAAAATTTTACAATCTGGATTTTATCGGCCTACTACCTTTGGAGATGTTAATGATTATATTAAAACTTGTGATAGATGTCAATGAGTAGGCAATATTTCTAGAAGAAATGAGATGCCCCTCAATTATATGCTAAAGTTGAATTATGTGATGTTTGGGGATTAGATTTCATGGGACCATTTATACCATCTTTCGGGAATTTATATATACTATTAGCAGTGGACTATGTATCAAAATGGATAGAAGTTGTTGCTTCACCTTGATATGATGCTCAAAGTGTTGCAAAGTTTTTAAAAACTAACATATTTGTAGATTTGGGATGCTGAGAGTTATCATAACTGATAGGGGAAGTCATTTTAGAAATGTCATAATGGAGAAGTTATTAAAGAAATATCATATAAATCATAGAATTACTAGTGCTTATCATCCTCAGATAAGTGGTTTGACTGAATTATCCAATCAAGAAATTAAAAGAATTATGGAAAAATTTTTTAATTCAACAAAAATGAATTGGTTAGTCAAACTTGACTATGTTTTTTAGGCTTATAGGACTGTATACATAACTCCTTTAAGAATGTCCTCATATAGGCTAATATTTGGGAAAGCTTAGGACTTACTAATTGAACTTGAGCATAAAGGATATTGAGCGATTAAAGAGTTCAGTTATAATTTAAAAGATACTAGTGAGAAAATATTATTGCAATTAAATGAGCTTGAAGAGATAAGGAATGAATCTTATGAGAATGCTAAGATTTACAAAGAAAAGATGAAGATGTGGCAGGATCAAAAGATTCTTACTAAAAATTTTCAGCCAGGGCAACAAGTTTTTCTATATATTGCAAGGTTAAAAAAATTTTCAGGCAAAATTAAGTTGAGGTGGATGAGACCATTTGTTATCATGAAAGTTTATCCTTATAGAGCTGTGGATATTAAGAATCCTAAAATTGATAAAGTGTTTAAAGTGAATGGTCATAGATTGAAACCTTATTTTATAAGGGATCAGTATAATTTAACGATCGAGGGATGTTGGGTCAACCAGAATAAGCACTGGTTACGTCGGGCTGACGAAGTTAAACAAAGCACTTTCTGGGAAGAAACTCATAATTATCAGCATGATTTTCTTTGAATGTTGTTCGTGTGTGATTGAGAAAATTGGGGTAGTATTTTTTAGATTATTATGTGTTAGTATGGATTTTAAGACTTTGTTTAGTAACCTAGACATGTTAGAATGAGAATTTGGACGTTAAGTTAACTTGTGTAAAATTGAGCACTGGTGCTTAAGCATGGCAGTTAAAAAACATGTGCTATATTTAAGATTCTAAAAGGTTTAACCACCAATTGGTTTGTAAAAATGTGCCAAGGCAAATCCAAGACGTGCTTAGAAGTTATTAGAAGGATTTAGGCTTATAAATAGAAGGTTTTTGTGAAGGAATTTCACCCCAGATCTTTTTTAGCCCTAAAAGTCTAAGGGAAAGAGAGATTTTGATAAAATGTCTTCATGGGAGATGGATTTGAAGAGAAATGAAGAGACCATGAAAAAGAAATTCATTTTTCAAAGTGCACAAGAGATGTATACCGATTTCGTAGCCATTACTATTTAAGGAATATCAAAAAAGATCAACAAAATTGAGATTATCATGGCTTTATTGGAGACCAAGGTAATTAAGATTCATGCACATCTTGAGCATATTGGATGGCGATTGAAAATTCAATTTAGTCATACTAGTTATATAGAGAAAACAGATAAAGAGATATATCATAAATAGAAATCGATTGAAGAAGATTGTATTAGAGCTTGTCACCACCGTCCTTTTTATTAACTTTATATTCCAATTGCCCATGAAGAGATTAATGAAAGATCGAAGTTTCTCCCATCAAATGAAGAGTGGAATTAAGTTATGTGTTTGAGTTTTTTTTGTTAGGATTCATTGTGTTTACGTGTTAGTGTTTGTTTTTAGTGTTTATGACTTTTATGTGTCAAACCGTTTAAGTTTGTTAAATATTTGCAATTAGAATATTTTCTCATCCGAGACTATTTGGAGTGAGAATTAAGTGTTATACGTACTTGTATTAGGTTGTGAAAGAATGTATATGTTCGTTTTTTGTGAAAATTAGTGTTATTTTTTGTCTTGAATTGAATTGAGTTATGTGGGAGAATTTTGAGAGAGAGGAGAGTTGTAGGAGATGAAAATAGTCATTTAAGTGTTATGAAACCATTTAGGGGTGGTGTACTTAGGCTAATAGTACATTTTATTTAAATTTAAAAATCTTAAAAATCATGCATTGGCGCCTAAGCGCCACATTCTCGCACTAAAGCCCGATGTAACCCGAGAGGCATGCTCCTGATACACCTAAAATATACAGTATTTTTAGACACATTTTTATACCTATTTTTGAGATATTTCGCTTTAATGGAAGGTATTTTTTTTCTTTCTTGCATATATAAGTAAAAATGGAAAAAACTCTTAAAAGAGTGAAAAAGAATCAAATTTGGAGCAAAAAGGTGAAAAATTATGCAAAAGAGTTTTGGCGCCTAAGCGTCTGTTAAACAGAGAAGGCCGCACCTAATCACCGAGACCCCGCACTTAAGGGCCAGTGGCAGTTACAAGACAAGTAAAACCGGTTTTCACAAATTTTGAAAAGATTTTTGAGGCACACAATAGCTTAATAGGTGGTTGTAACCACAATTGACAAAAATTATCATGAAAGGAAGCGTCTCTTGGGTAAATTCATTGAATCAAGACACATTTTGAAGGGATCCTAAGGAACCTCTTGGAAAACTATAAAAGAAAGAAGAGATGACTTAGAAAAGAGTCCTGAAAATATTGGCAAGTNATCATTAGTAAAACCATCAGTAAAATCATTGTAAACAGGCTACAACCTCACTTGGACACTATAATTAAACCCAACCAAATCGCTTTTATGAAAGGAAGGTCCATTATTGATAATACTCTTCTGGCCCAAGAACTTCTACAGGACTTGAATAAAGCTTGTAGAGGTGGTAATATGGTTTATAATCTGGACTTAAGGAAAGCTTATGATACCATAAGCTGGGATTTCATTTTGGAGGTTCTAAGTGTTAGAGGGTTCAACACTGGTTTATGTCACCTAATCAGGAGGTGGCTGCACAACTTTTCAAACACCTTGAAAACACCCAAAACTACGCAAAATCACCAAAATTGACCAAATTACCAAATTACCCCTCCTTACCCCAACATTCCAAAAATTCTAAAAAATCCCAAATATTCCTAAAACCTCTCAAATATTCCCAATTTTATTTTTCTCAACTATCACATGACCCAATTTGGCCAATTTGGCCATCTTTGGTCAAAATCCCCAAATTTCCCTTTAAAGGCCCATATTTTCCCCAAATTACCTCAAATTTCTAGCCAATTGGTCTCAATTTACCCCAATTTAAATTCTAAACTCAAATTCACCCTTGATATGGCCAATCTAGACAAAATCCAAGCTCAATTGGTACATGATTTGAACCCAAGTTTGAGTTAAACCAAAAACCCAATTTTGGCCTTATGGCGTGGTTCCACCAAATTGAACCCATAGCCCACTCAATTGGCCACAATTTGTGTTGAAAAACTTTCATAACATCACCATACATCAAAATTAACCTTCAATTGACCTTGGTGAGACCTCAATTTCATTTGATTGTAACCTAAGTCGAAAAGCCCCAAATTTGCCTCAAACTGGCCATGTCTTAAAATCCCACCAAATTGAGGGTCTTAACCCCAAAATTTTCACTCCATCCCTTCATAAATCTCCACAACACCTCCCTTGATCATTTGAACCATTAAATTTGGACTTAGCACAAGCCTAGCCAAACTTAGACCCATGTCTATCCCAACATGCCCAATTTGCCAAATTTTAAAAATACCTCAAATTGACCTACCAATTGAACTCAAAATCACTTCAACCCTTCACCAAAAATCTTCATAACGATCATCTACACAATGTTGATCAATCAATTGGGTCAATTGACATGGTTAACCTAGCCCAAACCCAACCTTTGATCACTTGAACCCACATTGAACCTATGCATTAAAGATGGCCTAACCACACCAAGGTCATCAGATTAACTCCACCTCAGCCATTGGTTAGACCCTAAGACTGAGCCAGAACCCATCTAACCAACTGAACTAAGCCATGGACCAAAATTCCCATAAATTAAGGGATTTTATTTCCAGAAATGCACGTGCTTAAGATACCCTTACCAAAACTAAACCTAATTGCATTAAGTTGCTTTGACAGATTCCTCTGGATGCCTTGAGCACCTAGCCACTTCCCCCTTCCATGGCTGGTCAGCCTAGTCACCAGAGAAGCTCAAAACTAAGAGCCACCCCCATGGAACTTCACCCAAATCAAACCTAGAGGCCAACTCAGCCAAATCAAATTGTAGAACTCCTCTGCCCTCCACTTAAGCACCACAATGCACCCGAACATTTGCCCTGAGAGCCACCCCATGGCCATTTTTATAAAACTCACCTCCACAACCATGGGAGGGGTGCTCAAAATTTCTTAGAGAGAGCACCCCAAACTTCTCACAGAGCTTCTCTGAGACTCCCTCAATGCAATTCAACCCTCTTCCCCGACTAAATTCCACTGTGGAAACTCAATTTTGAGCTCAAAACTTTGCCAAAAACTAGGACAGAGCTCATTACACTTCCACAGTCCACCAAACTTCAATTACGTGTGCCCACACCTTCACAACCGAGAAAGAAGCCTTAACCCCATAAAATCCCCCTTTAAAATAGCCTCTACAATAGCTCTAGACCAACACCTGAAATCGGGTTTGATCAAAATCACACCGAGGTCTTACACCAAGACCAGAGACTCAATCCCTAGCCTCTTTGAATCACAATGAACATGCAGAGAGCCTCTGATCAAAGCTTCACTTCTCAGAGCCATGGTATAAAACTTCTCCTCCTCCCAAGCCTATTTTGATTCCCCATTTAATTAGGCTTAATTTAATTGCATGATTACCGTTTAGATATGTTTGTCTCACTTAGACGAGTCCATAGGATCAGACCCGAGGTGGATGGTGGCGTCAAATAGGAGCACACTGCGTGGAGCTTTGGAGCCATCGTAGGTTGAGGTGGCACCGCGCGTTTAAATAGATAAATAGGGATTTAATTAACTCAAAAAATGATCCCTAACTTAAAAAATCATATCTTGGTGTAGAAAAATTACAAAAATAAAATAAAAATACTCTCTTGCTTAGTGAACAGAGGAAAACAAAGCGGAAATAATTTGAAGTCCATGTGATGCATATTTTATTTTTAATTAATTAAATATATATTTGGATATTTTGATTCTCCATGCATGTAGTAATATCACCATGACCTGAAATTTTAACATGTTGTTGCCTCTGTCTTACGAAACATTCTATGATTTTTCCAAAGTCAGAGGAGGCTCCTAGACAGAGAATCATATTTTTCAAGTTTATATGCATTATTGGTTTAATATAATCATTGAAATTTTCATGTTGCTTAGAAAAATCCAAGAAAATTTTGAAAGGTTTACTATGACTAGAGAACTCTTAAGAAAATTTCTCATGAGTCAAGTCATTCAAAATACCCCTAATCTTCACAAACCCTAAATCACTAAAATAATTAACTTTGAAAAATACAAACAACAAAATGACTTCATCTTTTATCTCTACTATTTTTTAGGATCTAGAGAACTCACCATAAAAATTTTAAAGCATTTTCAGTTCATTTCGTAACTTAAGTTGATTTTTAAAGATAAATAACACTTTTGACACTTAAATGATATTTAAAAAATCAAAATATAACTCAAACATTTATAAAAACATGTTTTTTAAGTTCTCTGCGACGAGTGATATTTTATAAAAATAAAATGATATTTAAAATAAAAACTTGAATTTTAACCTATTTTAAATATTTAAATAATTAAAAATCTGTAAAAATCACAAAAATAATAAAATTCATGGAAATGTTTAAAATTTCTTCCTAAGCACTTAGGAACAATTAAATTATTTTTATTAACTCTCTAAATAAAGATACTGAATTTTAAAGCTTAAAAATAATTTTTAAAGGCTAAAAATCAGTTTTCACTAAAATAATTCAAGTAAATCAAATAAAATTTAGAAAAATAGAAAATCTTCTCCTCTGAGTTCTTTGACCTCAGAAAAACTTTTCAAAAATACAAAACTTAATGTTCACCATTTATAATATTTTATATTTAATAAATACCCTAGAACTTAGAATAATTCTTAAAATTCAAATAAAATTCAAAAAATCATGAAATTTGCTCAATATGCTTCTCTAGCCTAGGTCTGCCTTTCGTAAAAATTTAAATGGATTAAGATTTACCTTGGTCAATTTAGGAATTTTCTTTGAAAATTCCTATCTTTGCATCAAAATAATTATATAAATTAAATTAAATTTTTAAAAATCACAGTTTCTCCTCTGATGTCTTAATTAACCCATGAATGAGGTAGGATAAAACATTTCAAAGTCATTTGAATTGAATTTGATAATTATGAAGTGTTAGAGCCCTAAGGGCAAATATGTAATTTTGGAAATTTAGCCTTAATTAACATTTAAGCTTAATTTAAAGAGGGAAATGGGTAACCTCTGATCTTAATTTGGATGTTTGAAAACAAAGAGGTTAATTTGTAGAAACCAATCTCTCTTTCCCAATTAAAAAGATAGGTTAATAAATTTCTAAATTATTAAAATTTGGAAGTTTATTAAAATAAAATGAACCTAGGGCTTAGAGGTATGACTTTTGAAGTCATTAATCAATTTAATACCCCTGTTTTGATTTTCAAATAAGATTCAAATCATGAATTATGACCACCTAAAGCTTAATCTTTTCAAAACTAATTAAGACACTCACCCAGGTCTTAAGGGCTAGTAGTGACATAGGCTAAATCAAGTTTCATTTAAATAAGGATTACAAAAGTAAACATCATTGAAAATTAAAACATCTTTCAAACATTACAAGCCCAATTAAGACCAAAATTTGGCTAAGTGCTCCAATAACACTAACTTACCTCTTTAAGGGTTTTTACCCACATAATATTCAAAATTAAATTACATATGATAATTACCCTATTCTTAGGGATAATTGAGACATCAATGCTCATTGAACATTAAGGTGTTTATAGGATGAATTATTAAGCAATATAATAAGTTTAAAAGAACTCACGACTTTCCACCGGGCAGCGAGAGAGTAGGACAGACTTGCTTCTTTCTCTAGATCTGTTGGATACCTCGGAGATCTACTAAACTTAATATATTTTTCTTGACAAATCATGACCTTAATTAAACTCCAGGGACCCACCAAGATATGACATAGGGTTAGGTAGGTCATCAAAAATTTACCTCCCTGTTTCATATAAACTTCTTTAACATGCCTTTTGAATTTCAGGTAGTGGAACGAGAAAAATCGCCAGGTACGCTTTTATAGTTTTTAGCATTGTATTTCTTGTACTTTTATACTGTACTTTTATACTTGCAAATTTGCATGCTAAACAATGATGACACCCTGCATGAAAACTAAAACTATCTGGATAGCCACAAAACCAAAACCAAAACCAAAATTAAAATCAAACAAGATAAAATTCACCTCCACAACATTCAAAATATAAAACAACTCAAAATTTAATCACAAACATTACACAAAACTACAGTTACAACTAAATTAAGATGTCTCTATTGAATGATCGAGAATTCTTTGGAGGAGGTAACCTACGGTTGCTAACGAGGCTTTCCACGGTATAAATGAAATTATGGAACTCATTAAGTTGAGTTTAGTAAGTCCATTTGGACTAAGTGAATCTAATAGAAAATAGTTGTACCGGAACGAGGGAATCGTAGGATCCTAATCGGTGTCACTTTAATCAACTTTAATATGCCCCCATAAAATTTAAAGAACTTCAACCATAGGGCCACCTGATTTGACATCATAACTTGACACACTAGAAAACTCAAACTTGTCGCGGAAAGGAGCTTGGAGCTAGCATGGTGGACAGCACGGCCATCTTCAATAGCAAAACCTGTCTTTCCCAGCTAAACCAATCTTCCTTCCTTAGACTTAAACAACAAAGCCATAAGAATTCGATGTTGCTTGCTTATGCAACGTAAATCCTCACCTTATCCTTAGGCCATTGCATAGCCCTCCTATACAATATAAGCCCTAACTCGCCTTAGGATTCCGAGGTTATTGTTTGTCACGACCTAAACCCTCACATCTTCCAGGCTATCTGTGTGATAGTTTAACATGAATATAACTCCTAACAGATAAATTTGGCAGGATAAAATACTTAAACATTTCTCCTCAAAACTGAAGCCAAACATTAGGATAGCTTGGAAAGTCACCGAGGTTCTCCTCTGGATCCATGACATCCCCTAGTTCTTCCTCCTTTGGACTTTATGACAAAATGTTCCAAATTTGAATCAATCCCCTTTCACACCTCTAGGTCTGATCTCATTGAAAAGTCCTACCCTTTGAAACTCTCTGAAGATAATATTTTCTTATTTTTATCGAGAGTCTTCTCAGGTGACTTTGGTCATTTAAGATGTAATTAACTATAGGGCTTTGCCCTTATAGGAAGCTTGTCCGAACCCAGCTTAATATAAACCCTATTTAATTCTTTATGTTAAATAAGGGAAATTGTCGGCAAATATAAAGGTTTCGCAGACCAGACGGATGTCATATATTCTTTTGTTTATTTGATCAAGCATCATCCTCAATTCTTATGTTTATCGTTCGGGATAGATACAGGTTTTGAGGTAAAGTTTAAAAAAAATTGAAAAATTAATATTCTAGCAAGAAAAATAGCCTAGAAGATTGCAAAAATGTGTCTTGGCAGTTTCTAAACGTGTCTAGGAGTTATTGGAAGAATTAAGGCTTGTAAATAGAAGGGTTTAGTGAAGGAATTTCACCCCAGATCATTTCTAGCTCTAAAGTTTAAAAGAGAGAGAGATTTTAAGATGATGTCTTCATGGGAGATGGATTTGAAGAAGAAGAGATCATGAGGAAGAATTCATTAGTAAAAGTGCACAAGAGATGTATAATGGTTTCTTAGCCGTTAGTATTGAAGGTATATTAGAGAAAATAAACAAAATTGAAAATACCATGTCTGTACTGGAGACTAAGGTATTGGAAATTCATGCACATTGGGAGCATATTAGATGGCAAATGAAAATGCAATTTAGTCACACTAATTAAATAGAGGAAGCGGGTAAGGAAAGGTTTCTTAAGCAAAAGTGGATTGAAGAAGATTGCATCAGAGCACATCACCACCATCCGTTTTATCAACTTTATATTCCAGTTGCCCCAAGAGAGAATAATAAAAGACCTGAATTTGTTCCTTCCAATGAAGAATGGAATTAAGTTTTATGTTTATTTTTTTGTGATTAAAGTTGTTGTCTTTAAGTGTTTTTAGTGTTTATGTTACTTATGTGTTTAACTGTGAATGTGTGTTAAGTGTTTTGTACTTAGGAAAATTTTCTCATCCGAGACTATTTAGACTGAGAATTAAGTGTCAATAGTATTTTTACTTGTTTGTGAATTAATATAAGTTTGTTTTAGTGAAAATTTTATGTTATTTTAGCCTCGAATTGAAATAGTTGTTAAGGAGAATTTTGAGAGAGAGGGGAGTTATAGGAAGTTGAAAATAGTCAATTAAGTGCTATGAGACCATTTAGCGGTGGTTTACTTAGGCAACTAGTGCATTTTACATAAATTTGAAGATTTTAAAAATAATGCACTGGTGCCTAAGTACCACATCTTACGCTTAGGTGTGAGCTAACCCGAGAGGCAGGTGCCTAAGCGCCACTTACCCACGCTTAAGCGTCGGTTCACGAAAACTGGTTCGCGAACGGTTAAAAGTGAAATTTCGGTCTGAAAACACCATTTTTAACGCCTCTCGTCGCCTTTTACCTCTCAAAATTATGATTTTTACGGGCTAGGGCACATCTAAAGTGAAGATTTCTTGGTGGAATCAAGTGAATTTTGCTAGATCCGAGTTCCTTGAGGTAAGAGCTTGATTTCTATGCAAAAATTTTGGATTTTCACCATGTATTTTGAGCACATTTGGAGAAATTTGAAAATTCACTATTTATGTGAAAAATGAGAAAAAATCTATGAGAATTTCTTGGGAAGTTTAGTTTGTGCTTTTGGAAGTTTAGTTTAGTGATTTAGACTTGATTTTGAATTTATTTTTGGAATTTAGAAAATTTGTAGAATAGCACCAAGAATGAATAGGAGTAAAGGAAAAAAAGCTCATTTGATTCGAGCAAATTTGTTAGTTTGAAGGCTCAAGATTAGTATAGTGATGCATTACAATCACGCAAATTGATTCAAGAGCGATGTTTTAGAAATCCGGGTGGAGACGTGGATGATTTAATTGTTCATCGACAGTGGGAACAATTTTTTTGTTTCTCTACTGTCGTAGTGATATTTGTTGTGAGGGAATTCTATGCAATTCTCCCTGAAGCTGAAGACAATTGAGTTATGGTTTTAGGAAAGTTGGTACCTTTGTTGTGAGAGGTAATCAACTTGTTTTACCATTTACCATCGGATACGTTATGTTTTTTATGCAAATTATAGTCCTACTGAAGTGGAGTTAGACGAGATTATTTCATACTTGACTATTGGGAGAGGACTTTGGATGATTACCAATGAGAGGAGAGTAAATTTTCCCAACTTCAAAGTTATGTGCACCTTCAAAGGCCTGATACTATTTCATTTCTGCTCATCTTCTTTCGACCAATCAACGTAGTGAAGTGATCAGAGAAAGAGCGATGTTGAACTATTGTATTCAAGAGGGAAAGCTCATCAACATTGGAGCTTTGATCTATCAGACTATCATCAGTTCTACTATAGCTGTTACTACTGCAGGTTTGGGATTTTCTTCCTTGATCTTTTCTTTGTGTGAGTAGGTTTGAGTTAAATATGATAGTTGGGAGAAAGTTTTGTTACCTCTAAAGCCCATCACGAACGTGAATGTGAAGACTTATTTTGAGCATTCAATTTTTGGCTGGAGAGGAGGATTTTCTAGGAGCTATAGAATGGAAACTTCTGCTGCATCTACCTCTGCTGCTTCATCATCTAGACCATCAACTTCACGTGCTTCTACATCTAGAGGTGAGTCTACTGAGACTCGGGATCAATTATTGCAGAATATGATGGATAATATCAATTTTACCACTGATAAGGTACAAAATTTAGAGCGTTTTGTAGATCATACTAATAGTTATAATAGAAGGAAGAGTGATTATGAAGAGGAATTCCACTTCTCTTTAGAGAGCCTGATTAGAGGTGACCCAGGAGTGCAATTTCCTCCATATCCTCTATATCCTGATTATGAGCCTGCAAAAAAAAGTGGTATAGCGGTGATTCTGAGGATGAGGACTAGGATTGAGACATTTCTATGTTTATTTTTGTTATGGACTATGTGATGTGGTACTAGGTATAGTTGTATTTGTGTGATGTTTTCGACTAGTTGTGTTTTGGACTTTTATGTTTTATTGTTATTATGATGTTTGTGGTAGTTAGTATTTTATTTTTAAATTTTAGGGTAGCAACTTTTGTTTTATATTTAGTACTCTGGATTAGTTAGTTTAAAACTTAACTTAATTTCATATTTGTTATAAAGTAGAAAATCTTGTTTGCTTAGATCTTAAACTTGAAATTCAAAAACTGCTATCCTTTATTTTTCTTTTATCTTGTTTACGAGTTTGTCATTATGTAAAAAATGTGATGTCAGTAGTGTGTATGTTTGCTTTTATGTTTATAACCACTATTTAGAAGTCTATTGAATCTCTATATATTAAAGTAAAATAAAAATATAGAAAATTTGATCAAAAATTAATTTTACTCCTGTGTTTAGTTTAATACTTGTATCATTAGGTTTAAAATTCTTGTTAGCATGTTATTTTTAAATTTTCATTCCTGCTTATATATATCTGATATTAAACTGTTTAATATGTTAAAAGTTTAAGTTTGAGGTGATGAAAAATATTTTAAAAATTGGAATTTTATTTGTTCTCAATGTGCTACAAGTGAATTTGATTTGAAAAGAAAAAAATTGATTATGTATATGAAGTTATATTAGGGAAGTAAAATTGGATTTTAGAAATAAGTAAGAAAAGTTAGTTAAAATTTTTAGTAATGAAGAAAAACTTTAAGTTAAAATGTTTTTAAATGAGAAAATGATTAATATAAGTAACTATCTTTAATAAGAAAAATTGTATTTTTAAAAATTTTTGATAATTTAGTCTTTTATTTTTAATACTTAAATTTCTTTTATTAAAATAATTTTCAAAACTATTATTATATTTATAAGTAAAAAACTTATATCAAGATTTTGCTTTAGGAAAGGAGAAGTGAAATTCAAAATCATTAATGGTCTATCCATATATAGTAATCCTTGCCTGAAAAAAGGAAGAAAAGAAAAAGAAAAAGAAAAAAAAAGAAAAAAAAGAAAAAGAAAAAGAAAATAGAGATAGAAAAAAAAAGGAAAAGAAAAAGAAAACAAGAAAAAAGATTAGGAAGGAGAAGCTTGAGGATTAGTGCCTAATCAAAAATTGGTTCAACATTTGATCTTTTTAATATATAAGAGTTGAGAAACTCTTAAGCTTATAGATATAATATGGTAAGTAAAATTATCTTTAATGAAAATTTTTAAGTGGAGATAATAAAAGAACTAAATTCTAAATTTGAAAAATCTACAATACATTTCACAATTCGATAGAAACTCATATTTTCATCTTTCTTAACTTTAAGAATTTCTAAACCTTAAGTTGGTCTCATTTACTGAATATTTTTTCTAAATTAGATTGATGTATTTCTAAATCTAAATTTTAGTAACTCTTAAAGAAACTCATATACATACCATACATATGTAGTTTTTTAAAGATTGAAGTGTCACTTGAGGACAAGTAACATTTTANTATCTTTAATGAAAATTTTTAAGTGGAGATAATAAAAGAACTAAATTCTAAATTTGAAAAATCTACAATACATTTCACAATTCGATAGAAACTCATATTTTCATCTTTCTTAACTTTAAGAATTTCTAAACCTTAAGTTGGTCTCATTTACTGAATATTTTTTCTAAATTAGATTGATGTATTTCTAAATCTAAATTTTAGTAACTCTTAAAGAAACTCATATACATACCATACATATGTAGTTTTTTAAAGATTGAAGTGTCACTTGAGGACAAGTAACATTTTAAGTTTGGGGGATTTTGATACACCTAAAATATATAGTACTTTTAGACACGTTTTTATACCTATTTTTGAGATATTTCACTGTAATAGATGATATTTTTGTGTTTTTCTTGAAGATACAAAAAAAAGGTGAAAAATGCTTAAAGAAGTGAAAAAGGATCAAATTTGGAGCAAAAGGTGAAAAATGTGCAAATGAGTTTTGGCGCCTAAGCGCCGGTTAAATAGATAAGTGCCAAAGGTCCAGCGCTTAAGCGCCAGTGGCAATTACTAGATGAGTAAAGTCATTTTCTACGAATTTTGAAGAGGTTTTTGAGGCACCCATTGGCTTAATAGGTGGTTATAACCACCATAGACAAAAATTATCACGAAAGGATGCATCTCTTTGGGAAATACATCAAATTGGAACACATTTTGAAGAGTTTCCAAGGAAACACTTGGAAAACTATAAAAGAAAGAAAAGATGACTTTGAAAAGAGTCTTGAAAAGGTCTAAAAAAGTGTGAGTCCAAAAAATACTCAAAAAGTTTTGAAAGTTTATCAAATTGGGGAGTTAGTTGGAAAGATTTTCAAGCACCACTTTTACTTTTATTTTATCCTTTTTATTAGTTTATTTTCAGTGACTGTAAAGGGAAGAGATTCAAAGGAACTTCAAGAGTTTGGTGGAAAAATTGAGATAAGTTTTTATCTTTTTGCTTTGAGAGTACTTTTAGTTTTAATTGAGACTTGTTGTTGGTTTGACAATGATTTCTACTTTTAAACCAAAGTGTGGTTTTATTTTCTCCATGGATTCCGAGTGTTTTTCTTTATCTTTTCTCTTAAAATGATAAGTAATTATGTTTTGGATGGAAATTGTGGAGAGAATTGATCTTTAATGTTGGAAGAAGTTGTGATGATTTAAATCCAGACANTGTTCTTCTCTCAGGAGTTAGTTCGGAAAGATTTTTAGGAACCACTTTTTATTTACTTTATCCTTTTTGTTATTTTGTTTTGAGTGATTGTAAAAAGAGAAAGAAGATTCAAAGGAACTTCAAGAGTTTGGTGGAGGACTTGAGATAAGTTTTATCTTTGTTTTAGACTACTTTTGGTCTTAATCAAAAATTTTTGGTTTGATAATGATTTTTTTCTTTTAAACTAAAGTGTGGTTGTGTTTTCTCCATGAATTCTGAGTAGTTTTCTTTATCTTTCTTGTTAAAATAATAAGTAATTAAGTTTTGGATAGAAGTTGTGGAGAGCATTGATCTTTAATGTTGGAAGAAGTTGTGATAATTTAAATCCTTGCACTTCATTTACTTATTGATTTGGCCAATCTAGATGTTAAAATTTGTTGTGAGAACATGTAAAAATCGGGCTGATATTCTCTCAGTCAACAATTGGAAAGAATCACATGAGGTTGTATGAATGAGAATGTAGTTCATATGATTGAGTGCAAATAAATAGGAAAATATTCATTGTTGGGTGTAGAGTTAGAGGACTTTAAAGTGACAGGTTAAAGCCCCCAACTTGGTTTATTGTTTTAGCTTCTGATATGAGAATGTTAGCCCCGAAGTGGAGGGAATCAAGGGAACTCTATAGTGAGAGCTAGTATCTTCCTTGCCTAACCGGTCTTCAGAACTATTCAGACTTTAAATTAGCCAATGTTCTTTATAGCATCTCTAGTAAGGGTAAACAATATTATTGCTCGTATTTGGCATAACACAATTTGCATACTTCCACAACAAAATTCCTATACTTATTACTGATTCACATAAGAAGAAAGATATTTTCATATTAAGTACTTTTCTTCTACAAAAACTTTAGTTATCTTTTTAACACAACACAATTTGCATACTTTCACAACAGAATTCCTATACTTATTACTGATTCATGATAAGATCATTGTCATATTAAGTACTTTTCTTCTACAAAAAACTTTAGTTATCTTTTTAATTTGTTAGTCTTTCGTTAAAATAACAAAAATACCAAAAAATATTTAAATTTTAAATTCCTGTGTCGGTGATATTTTTGGTTGGAGGAGTTTCATGTAAGAAGCTGTCGGTTACCAGAATCAAAATCTCGTCACCCGCTTTGGAAGGACGTTTTAATTTACATATATTTTTAGTTTTGGAAAAATATGAAATCAAATTGACCCCATATTTTTCATAGTTTAAATGAAAGAGCGTTGTACTTTAAATCATGTATCTATCCCGAAGGACAAACACAAGACCTGAGGGTGAGGCTTGATCAAATAAACTAAGGAATATATGACATCCATTTGGTCTGTGAAACCTTTATATTTATCGACAAGTTCCTCTATTTAATATAAAGGATTAAATAGGTTTTATATTAAGCTATGTTCGGACATGCTTCCTATAAGGGCAAGCCCCTATAGTTAATTACATCTTAAATGATAAAAGTCACTTAAAAAGACTCTCGATAAAAATCAAGAAATATTATCGTCAAGAAGTTTCAAAGGGTGGGAATTTCAATGAGACCAGAAAAAGAGGTGTTAAAAGGAACTGGTTCAAATTTGGAACATTTTATTGTAGAATCCAAAGGAAGAAGAACTAGGTGATGTCATGGATCCAGAGGAGAACCTTGATGACTTCCCAAGCTATCCTAATGTTTGGATTCAATTTTGAAGAGAAAAATTTAATTGTTTCATCCCACCAATTTTTTTAGTTAGGGCTTACATTTGTGTGAAACGATCACACAAATAGCCTGGAAAATGAGAGGGCTTATGTTGTGACGGACGACAACCTCGAAATCCTAAGACGAGTTAGGGATTATATTTTATAGCAGGCCTATACAAAGGCCTAAAGATAAGGTGAGGATTTATGTTGCTTAAGCAAGCAACCTTGAAGTCTTATGACTTTGTTGTTTAATTCTATGGAAGGAATATTGGTTTAGTTGAAGAAGACAGGTTTTGCTTTTGAAGATGGCCGTGCTACCCACCATGCTAACTCCAAGCTCCCTACTGTGACGAGTTTGAGTTTTCTAGTGTGTCAAGTAATAATGTCAAATCAGGTAGCCCTATGGTTGAAGTTCTTTAAATTTTATGAAGGCATATTAAAGTTGATTAGAGTGACATCGTGTAGGATCATACAGTTCCCTCGTTCTGACACCACTATTTTTTATTGGATTCACTTAGTCTAAATGAACTTACTAAACTCAACTTAACGAGTTCCATAATTTTATTTATACCGTGGGAAGCCTCATTAGCAACCATAGGTTACCTCCTTCGAGGGATTACCGATCATCCGATAGAGGTGTCTTAATTTAGTTGAAGTTGTAGTTTTATGTGATGTTTGTGATTAAATTTTGAGTTGTTTTGATAGAGACGTCTTAATTTAGTTGCAATTGTAGTTTTGTGTGATGTTTGTGATTAAATTTTGAGTTGTTTTAAATTTTGAATCTTGTGGCAGTGAATTTTATCTTGGTTGATTTTAGTTTTGGTTTTGGTTTTTGTTTTCATGCAGGGTGATATCATTGTTTAGCATGCAAGTTTGCAGGTATAAAAGCACAGTATGAAAGTACAAGAAAGACAATGCTGAAAACTGTAAAAGCGTACCTGAAGATTCTTCTTGTTTCACCATCTAAAACTTAAAATGCTTGTTAGGGCAATTTATATAGAGGCAAAAAGTAAGGTTTTGGTAGTTTTCCTAACCCTATGTCATATCTTGTTGGGTGCTTAAGAATTTAATTAAGGATGACTTTGTCAAGCAAAATATAATAAGTTAAGTAGATCTTCAAGATTTCCAACAGATCTAGAGAAAGAAGCAGGTTCGTGCTACTCTCTCGCTGCCTAATGGAAAATCCCGAGTTCTTTTAAACTTATTATGTTGCTTAATAAGTCATCCTGTAAATTCCCCTAATGCTTAATGAGCACTGATGTCTCAATTATCCCTAAATATAGGGTAATTATCACTTGTGATTCAATTTAAGAATTATATGGGTGAAGACCCTTAAAGAGGCAAGTTAGTGTTGTTGGAATACTTAGCCAAATTTTGACTTGGGCTTGTAGTGTTTGAAAGATGTTTTAATTTTCAATGATATTTACTTTTCTAATCCCCATTAAATGATACTTATTTAGCCTAAGTCACTACTAAGCCCTTAAGACCCAGGTGAGTGTTATAATTAGTTTTGAAAGGGTTAGGCTTTAGATGGTCATGATTCATGATTTGAATTTTATTTGAAAATAAAAATAGGAATATTAAATTGATTAATTATTGACTTCAAAAGTGATAACTCTAAGCCCTAGGTTCATTTTATGTTAATAAACTTCCAAATTTTACTAATTTAGAAATCTATTAACTTATCTTTTCTATTAAGAAAGAGAGGTTTGTTTCTACCAATTAACCCCTTTTGTTTCAAACATTAAATAGATTGATTAAGATCAGAGGATACCCATTTTCCTTCTTAAATTAAGCCTAAATGTTAATTATGGCTAAGTTTCCAAAATTACACATTTGCCCCTAAGGCTCTAACACTTCATAATTTATCAAATTCAATTCCAATGACTTTGAAATTTTTATCCTATTTCATTCATGGGTCAATTGAGACATCAGAGGAGAAAATGTGTATTTTGAAATTTTTATCCAACCTCATTCATGGGTCAATTAAGACAAAGGAGAAAATGTGATTTTTAAAAATTTAATTTATTTTATATAACTATTTTTTTGCAAAAATATGTTTTTTCAAAGAAGATTCCTAACTTGACCAAGGTAAATCTTAATTCATTGAAATTTTTATCAGAGGTAGGCTTAGATTAGAGAAGCCTTTGGACCAAATTTCATGATTTTTTTGGATTTTAGCTGAATTTTAAGAATTATTGTAAGTTCTAGGGTATTTATTAAAATAAAATATTTTAAATGGGGAAAATTAAGTTTTGTATTTTTAAAAAGTCTCCCTAAGGTAATAGAACTCAAAGAAGAAGATTTTATATTTTTCTGAATTTTATTTGATTTATTGAAATTATTTTAGTGAAAACTCATTTTTAGCCTTTAAAAATTATTTTTAAACATTGAAATTAAGTTTCTTTATTTAGAATAACAAGAAAAAATATTCTAAATGTTCATAAGTGATTAGGAGGCAATTTAGAACATTTCCATGAGTTTTATTATTTTTGTGATTTTTATGAATTTTTAATTAGAGCAATTTAGAACATTTCCATGAGTTTTATTATTTTTGTGATTTTTATGAATTTTTAATTATTCATAATATTTAAAAATAGACTAAAAATGAAGTTTTTAATTTAAATATCATTTTATTTTTATAAAATATCCCTGATCACAGAGAACTCAAAAAATATGTGTTTTTAAATTTTTGAGTTATATTTTGATCATTAAAAATCATTTAAATGTCAAAAGTGATGTTTATCTTTAAAAATCAACTTAAGTTATCAAATGAACTCAAAATATTTTGAAATTTTTATGGTGAGTTCTGTGGATCATAAATAATATTGGAGATAAACAATCAAGTCATTTAAATGTTTATATCTTTCAAAATTAATTATCTTAGTGATTTAGTGTTTGTGAAAATTTGGTGCATTTTAAAGGACTTGACTCTTGAAAAATTTTCCTAAAGGTTCCCTAGTAATCATAAACCTTCCAAAATTTTCTTCAAAATTTTTAATCAACATGATAATTTCCATGATTAATTTTAGCAAATATTGTGCATAAACTCGAAAAATATAGATCTCTGTCTAGAGATTTCCTATGACTTTGGAAAAATCAGAGGATGTTTCCTTTGAGAGAGGATATAACATGTTAAAACTTCAAGCCATGGTGAAGTGTCAATATGCATGGATAATCAAAACATTCAAATCAGTATTTAATTAATTAAAAATAAAATATTCAATAAATGGACTTCAAATTATTTCCACATTTTTTTCATTTGTTCACTGAGCAAGAGGCTTATTTAATTTTATTTTTGTGATTTTTCTACACCAAGATATGAATTTTTGAAGTTAGGGGTATTTAAATAAATAGGAAAAGTCCCTATTTATCTATTTAAACAGCACAGCGCCACCTCAACCTACAACAGCTCTGAAGCTCCATGTGGCGCTTCCATTCGACACCACCATCCACCTCAACGATTACTTGAACCACAGTTTATGTTTCGAAGCGCTGTCCGACTTGATCTCCTCTATCCATTCGATACACACTTGATCAAACAACTCCCCATCATCGTCCCCGATAGAGTGATCCCATGACCGTCCACTCTAAAACACTAAGATCTCAGCCTAGACTCAACCAAATCACTTTGAGTTTGATCGTATGGACTCGTCTAAGTGAGACGAACACATACATATGATAATCATGCAATTAAATCAAGCCTAATCAAATGGAGAATCAAAATTGGCTCGGGAGGGGGAGAAGTTTTATACCTTTGCTCTGAGAAGTGAAGCTTCGATCAGAGGGTCTTGGCTTATTCGTAGGGGTTCAAGGAAGCTAGGGATCAAGCCTTTTGATGTGGTGTAAGGCCTAGGTATGAATTCGACCAAGCTCGATTTCAGGTGTTGGTCTAGAGCTACGATGGAGGCTATTTCAGAGGGTAATTTGATAGGACTTTGGCTTCTTTCTTGGTTATGAAGGCGTGGGCATAAGTAATTGAAGTTTGGTGGACTATGGAAGTGTAATGAGTTCCATCCTGGTATTGGGCAGAGGTTTGAGCTCAAAATTAAGCTTCCACAGTGGATATCAGTGGGGGAGGAGGGTTTGATTGCACTGAGGGGATCTCAGAGAAGCTTTATGAGAAGTTTGGGAGGCTCTGTCTAAGAAATTTTCAGCACACCTCCCATGATCGTGGAGGTGAGTTTTTATAAAAATGACAATGGGGGTGGCTCTCAGGGCACAAGTTTGGGTGCATTGTGGTGCTTAGGTGGAGGGTAGAGGAGCTACAGTTTGATTTGGATGAGCAAGCCTCTAGGTTTGATTTGGGTGAAGCTCCATGGGGGTGGCTCTTGTTTTGGCCATTTTTCGGCCGCTATGATAGCCGGCCGGCTAGGGTGAGGTGGCTAGGAGCTCAGAGAACCCAGGGGAATATGTCACAACAATTTAGTGGATTGAGGTTTAATTTTCATAAAACTATCCTAAGCTTAAGCAAAAATGGACTGAAATACCTTAATTTATGGGACCTTTGGTCCATGGCTTAGTTTAGGTGGTTAGATAAGTTTTGGCTCAGTCTTAGGGTCTAACCAATGGCCGAGGTTGAGTTAATTTGGTGACTTTGGGGTAGTTAGGCCATCTTTAATGTATAGGTTCAATGTGGGTTCAAGTTATCAAAGTTTGGGTTTGGTATAGGTTAGCCATGTTAAATGATTGTTATGAAGATTTTTGGTGAAGGGTTGAAGTGATTTTGAGTTCAAGTGGTAGGTCAATTTGAGGGATTTTTGAGATTTGGCCAATTTTGACATGTTTGGCTAGACATGGGTCTAGGTTTGGCTAGCCTTGGGCTAATTCCAAATTAAATGGTCCACATAATCATGGGAGGTGTTGTGAAGATTTTTCATGAAAGGATGGAGTAGAAATTTTAGGGTTAAAGCCCTCAATTTGGTGAAATTTTGAGACATGGTTAATTTGGGCAAACTTGGGGCTTTTAGACTTAGGTTGAAATCAAATGAAATTGAGGTCATACCAAGGCCAGTTGAAGGTTAAATTTTATGTGTACAAATCTTATGAAGATTTTTCAACACAAATTATGGCGAATTGAGTGGGCTATGGGTTCAATTTTCTGGAACCAAGTCATGGGGCCAAAATTGATTTTTTGATCTAAATCAAAATTGGGTTCAAATCATGGATCAATTGGGCTTGGATTTGGTATTAATTGGTCATATGAAGAGTTAATTTGAGTTTATAATTTAGATTAGGGAAATTTAGACCAGTTGGATAGACATTTGAAGTGATTTGGAGAAAATATGGGCCTTTAAAGGGCAATTTGGGGGTTTTGATCAAGGATGGTTAAATTGGCCAAATTGGGTCATATGATAGTTGAGGAAAATGAAATTGAGAATATTTGGAAGGTTTTGGAAATTTTTTGGATTTTATTAAATTTTTGGAATTTTGGGCCAAAGAGGGTTATTTTGGTAATTTGGCTAGTTTGGGGATTTTGGGTAATTTGGGTGTTTTCAAGGTGTTTGAAATAATTTTTGAACAATTTTGGGTATTTTGGCTAGATTTGGAGATTTTGGCCAAATTTGGGGTCTCAAGGGTATTCGAGTAATTTGGGGGAATTTAGGGGCAATAGGGTAGGTCGGGTATCTTGATTGAGTTAGATTGCCAACCACCATAAATTGGCCATGGATTAATGGAAACCGCATTTTAGGTCCTCTATGTAGTGGTCTTAGCTAAACCCGAGTCTAGGTCTAATGGGTTTAGGGAACCACCTACAGGAGTCTCCCAAAAGTATCGAGGGACCAAAGCCTAGAAGTTCTGAGTTTACGGTAATGAGTGATTATGAGTGCAAACAAGTGCCTTAGCCCTAGACCAACACCCAGGGTCAACCCTAAGTCCTGCAGCCCTAAGGGTGACTCATCTTTAGTTTCCCTCATAGTAACCCAACCTACTAAGTGCTAGAGGCTATGACCAATATGCAGCACTTCAAGTTTAGTAGAGAAGAGTTTGAAATTTCTAATGGTGAGGGTTCATTGTCTAGTTTTCTAAGAATAGTCAATAGAAAATTCCTATGGCTACTAAAAAGGGAAAACTAAACCTCAACTAAAAGTGAGGTCAACAAATGGACCCCCAATAGGTGTGGTGCGTAGGGCAAGCACACTGCGCGTATTGGCATTGACCGACGAGATCAACAAAAAACCAATACAAACTCCTAAGTCAACATACCTGGAAGTATGTGTAGAGTTGTGTGTGTGTGTTTTTCTTTTGTTCCGCCGAGGTTACTGGAAGGTGCATATTTGATCAAGTCAAGAAGTAGAGACTCTCGCTGGGGATTGGAGAGTGAATTTCGAGTTATGAAATTTTAGAGAATTCTAGAGGATGGGAATCAATACGCAAGTGCTGAACCCAAGGTGGGAAATGAAATTTAAGTATCAATTCTGAAAAGAAAGGGAGAGTCAGAATTTAGGTACCGACCTCAAAGATGAGAATCAAAATTTAGGTACTGATTTAAAAATGAGATTTGAAATTTTGGTATCAATCTCAGGGAGAGAGTCGAAATTGAGGTATCGACCTCAAAAGATGAAAATCATAATTTAGGTTCTAATTCAAAAACGAGATTTGAAATTTAGGTATCAATCTCAAGGAAAGAGTCAAAATTTAGGTATCGACTTCGAAAGGAGAATTGAAATTTAGGTATCAATCTCAAGGAGAGGGTAAAAATTTAGGTATCGACCTCAAAAGATGAGAATCAAAATTTAGGTATTGATTCAAAAATGAGATTTGAAATTTAGGTATCAATCTCAAGGAGTGAGTCGAAATTTAGGTATCGACCTCAAAAGATGAGAATCAGAATTTAGTTGCTGATTCAAAAATGAGATTTGAAATTTATGTATCAAGCTCAAGGAGAGAGTCAAAGTTTAGGTATCAACCTCGAAAGATGAGAATCAGAATTTAGGTATTGACTCAAAAATATGAGAATTGAAATTTAGGTATCTGTTCCGAGAAGAGGGTTGAAATTTAGGTATTGACCTCAAAAGATGAGAATCAGAATTTAGGCACTGATTCAAAAATGAGATTTGAAATTTAGGTATCAATCTCAGGAAGAGAGTCGAAATTTAGGTATCAACCTCGAAAGATGAGAATCAAAATTCAGGTATTGATTCAAAAATATGAGAATTGAAATTTAGGTATCAATTTCAATGAGAGAGTCGAAATTTAGGTTTCGACCTCAAAAGATGAGAATATGAATTTAGGTACTGACTTGAAAATGTGAGAATTGAAATTTAGGTATCAATTCCGAGAAGAGGGTCAAAATTTAGGTATCGACCTAAAAAAATGAGAATCAAAACTTAAGTACTGATTCAAAAATGAGATTTAAATTTAAAAAAGAGCTTGTGGTGTTAAATTTGCAGAAGTGTGTCACGTGAAAAGGTTGATTTTATTGAAGGGGTTTTGTGGTGAATGCAAAATTTTGTGAGGATGTTAAGAGAGTTAATGCAGATAAAGATGGTTGTGATGCGCGCACAAAGAGTGAGAAACTCCAAAAATAAGAGAATCTACTCATTAGATTTTCCTCACATTTAATTTTTCAAAATGTCTTTAAAGTTTTAATTTTGATTTGTTGGATTTTTTTAAGGAAATTCGTTTTGTTATTTATTCATTGGTGATTATTTTTATTTAAATTTTATTTATTGTTAAAGATTTGTTGTTTCGTTCTTTGTTCATTGAAATTCTAAACCAACGTGTGATTCGTGGCTTTCATCCATCGCACAAAAAGGCAACTGACAAAAATGCACATTCCTAAGGGAAATTTTCGTTAATCTCCTTCAATAAAAAGATGTCAAAGATTGAACATAGGCTAACGCCTCAAAAGGTACAATATATAGTCCATGTCAAAATACGTTCATAACATCTCATGCTATAAATACATTATAGGCTGGATAAATATCATGTTGCGAAAAAAAAGGTGAATCCTCTGACCATCTGTACTAGGTACAGCGAGCTCTTCATCAAGCAGACCTTCTAAGTCATGCTCTAGGATAAGAGTTCCCTTTGCATGTACTTAGAGGTATAAACCTCTCAAAGCTCATTAGGCAGTAGTTCTTCCAATTTTTGGTCCAGCTAGAATCCATATTACATTTTGCTGTCATCCATCCCGCGGAAAGTCACAGACACCATACGGTGTCCTACCCCTGGAATGTAATGTTTGGCAACGTCTGCACCGTTGCCTTTAAGAACAAGTACTGAATCAACTGGTAGAGGAATCTCCATAGAACCTCTGAACTCACCAGATCCAACAACATCGATTTCTTTCCCAAATAAAACATTGCTCTTGCTCATAAATGAGACCGTGTAGAAGGGCCTCACAAAATCATGATGATCAATGTGTGGAGGAATGCAATCACCCTCTTCGTAGATATTGATAATACAACTATTGGGAATGCAGGTAGCCAGTAGAATATTCAATTTGAACATTTTTTGGAACATCCACTTTATCATTAGTGGTAGCGGATCTACTTGATCGTGTCTGAGGATCCCAGGCGGATTCCCCTGTCTGTTATTTATGAAGTTGTAACAACAGCTACACTGGATGTTGATTCTTCTATTTCCTCTCATCCATTTATTTGGCTCAGAATATGTCTTTTCCATGAGAAGGCCCGCTCGACCTCTATCTCTTAAATCAAAGATACAGTCTAGAATGCTTCTTTCATCACTTTCAAGGAAAACCCTGGTATACAGCTCTAGGCCTTCCAGTATGTTGATGAACATTCCCTGAACTTCTTCATAAGACTTGAATTCTCTTTTATTTAATTTACTCATCTTGTAGTACTCTATCATATTAAGGGTTGGCAGCTGTCGCGGGCGTTCCTTCCTTCGAGCATTGGCCGGAACCCAAACTGCAGCTGGTTGATTTAGAACATGAAACTCGGCCTCTAGCGGGATGTACGACCCTGAGCTCCATAGTAGGTACTGATCAGTCCCCAATGGGACAGATAGATCATCCATTATAAAATCTGAAGTCTGAGACCCATTAGTGCTTGAAGTATAATCTTCAAATGTACTGAAATATTGTAAATGTAGAACATTGCAATCTGGGCATTCTACAAACACACTCGTGATTGATGTCCCGACCGATATTTCAACATTGCACGTCGAGCAACTCTTGCATAAGACATCTGAAACTGAAAGTGTATCTGACTCTGTCACAAACCTTGGTTCTTCATCCGTGGTGGGTAGGCTAGTAGAAGTTTCTTTATGGTCTGGATCATAAATGTGCAACTCAGGAATAGGGGTGAGCATGTTGTTTGTTTCTCTTTGACGTTTGCGTTCTTGTCGTAGAAAAGCTCTCTGCCTTTTGAGGCTGGCGTTCTTGCGTTGCATCCTATGAAGCGAAGTACTTGGCAGTTGTTAATTATAGGCGGCTACTAGGCCCTAGACTTGTCCAACTACCATGGAGAGCAGGCGACTAGGTCCTTTCATCGGATCTTGCTCTGTTATCATGTTCTTGCCTTTGGGTGATACAGTATCTTTAGTGGTCACTCTCAGTAGTGAAGGCAATCCCTCTTTCTCTTTCCAGCTGACTACGTTCCTGAGAGGACCTTTGTAGTCCATGTCAACCTGGTTAAAATCCATGTTGAAGTCTATGGTAACACCCTGCGTCGCCATTTCCTCGTTTAGTGCGAGGCTCCAGCCATCCTGGAAAGCAAAGATTAGCCTCTGTCCCGACATTTTTCTGCAGACGACAGGAAAAATGTCAGTGGGCCAAAACTTGTCTTGAACAAGAACAAAACAAAGTATATTTTAAAGTAAATTTTAGTTTGTTTTGGGGGAAATGAATTGTTTATTTTATGTATGAGTTTTGTTTAATTTTGTGGAACATTATACTCAAAAGTGAAAAGAAGAAAATTTGAAGTTTAAAATTTCTTTCTCAAAATTTTCATTATATTGAGGTTAATTACAAAATTCTGACCTGATTATAGACATTTGACCACAAAGATAAGCTTAAAACAATCAAAGTTTCCAAAGTTTCAAAGCAAGCAGAGGTGAGCGACATCAGGTTGCGTAATAAGTTTTCAGATATCATCCGTTTATTGGTAACATGAGACTTTTGCCCTGGAAGTCCACTAAGTGGTACGCTCCTTTTGTATAGACCTTTTTAATGACAAATGGTCCCTCCCAAGTTGGCTCAAATTTTCCACCTATTTTGCGCCCTGCAAGAATAGGACTTTTGAGCACAATTATGAGGTCACCAACTTTGAATGTCCTTGGGCGGACCAATTTGTCATGGGTTTGTACCATCTTTGCTTGGTAAAGCTCCAAATGTTGTTGTGCTTCTAGTCATTTTCCCTCGAGACTCTCTAGTTCTTGAAGTCTAAGTTTTGCGCTGTCTTCCGTTGTGAGTTGGTTGGCAATGACAACTCTGAGAGATGGTGTCTGACTTTTTACTGGTAGCACGACCTTGGCTCCGTACATGAGCATATAAGGTGTACACTGAGTGGGAGTCCTGAAATTCGCCCGGTAGGCCCACAAGGCTTCTAATAGTTTGTTATGTCAATCCCTTTTGTTTTCATCCAATGTTTTTTTAAAAATTTGTACAAGTGTTTTGTTGAAAGCCTCAGCCAGACCATTTTCTCTTGGATAGTAAATTGTAGAGTATCTCCAATCTATCTCATGTCTTTTAACAAAATTGTTGATCTTTGTACTTGTGAAAGCTGTACCATTATCGGAAATTATTGTTTGCAGTACTTTGAAACGACAGACGATTTGGCTTTTGAAAAATTGAAGGACGTGTTGTGCCGTAACCTCACGTAACGGTACTGCCTTTACCCATATGGAGAAGTAATCTAAAGTGGAAAGTATAAACCTGTGTCCTCTAGAAGATGGAGGGTCTATGGAACCTATTATGTTCGTAAACAAACACTCGAATGACCACGAGGCAATAGTTCGGTGTAGCACATTCGGAAGTTGGTATAAGACCAACCCATGCACTTGGCTTTGGTGACATCTTCTGGCTATATCCATGTAATCGAACATCATTGCTAACCAATAATAGCTGAGTCTTTTGATCTTCATTTTCATTTTGGACCCAGACTCGTGAGCGCCACATAATCTGACATGTACCTCTTTGACAATATTTTGTGCTTCGGCTCTGCTTAAACACCGTAGACACATCTGGTCGAATGATCTTTTATAGAGAACATTTCACATCAAGGTGTAAGACATAGCCCTTCCTGTGTTGTGGTGTGCCTCAGACTTGTCTTATGACAGCTTTCCAGTATGCAAATATTTTATTAATGGCCTGCGCCAATCTTTTTTGATGTCTGTAACTGTATTTATTGTTTCTCTTTTTCCAAGCTTGTGTGGAGTCTCAAAGTCGATTCAAGACAAGACTCATCTTCCTTACACTATGACTTCAATGGAATCTCCCTAGGGACACGCCATTTCCTTAGTGAGTTATGATAAAGTGTCGGCAATGGCATTATCTCCCTTAGGATTCCAGTAGAAAGTTACATCAGGAATCTGCTCTAGGAGATTCATCGTGTACTGATGGTATTTTGTTAATCTTGGTTTCAAAATTTTGTATTGTCTAGCGATTTGCTGGATGATGAGTTAGGAGTCTCCATAAATGGCAATGTTTGTTATATCCATTGAGATTGTCATTTCCAACCCGGTGATTAAAGCTTCATATTCTACATCATTGTTGGTGCACGACTCTGTGAAGTGGTATGAGAACCTCATCATACCCTTATCTGGTGTGATAAAGATCAAACCAAATCCTGCTTTGTCTAGCACAGCTCTGTCTAATCCTTTGTCTTTCCTGGCTGACGAAGCTCCATCAAAGTACATCTCCCAGAGTTGCGCACTGGATAATTCCATTTGTAGTATTTGCTCATTTGGTAACTCATCATTGAGAGAGGACTCAGCTGGCACTGGGTGTGCAGCGAGAATGTCTGTTAGTATCTGTCTCTTGATAGCACGGAGGGGAACAAAAGTTATATCAAATTGCAATAAGATCATTGACCATCTTGCCAAACATCCAGAGAGTGTTGGTCGGGTCATCGAATATTGCAATGGATTAACTTTTGAGATTGAGGTAATCTTATGAGAAAGCATGTAATGTCCAAGTATTTGGGCGACAAAAATTAACGCGAGGCAATGCCTCTCAATAGGTGGATACCTTATCTTTGTCGGTATTAGGCAATGACTCATGTAGTAGAGTGCATTTTGTTTACCCTCATCATTGACTTAGGCTAAGAAGGCTCTGAGAGAGTCATCTAAAGCCACGGTATAAAGTATCAACGGTTTCCCTGGGATAGGGACAATAAAGAAAGGAGGTATCATTAAAAAATTTTTAACATCCTCAAAGGCCCGCTGACATTTCTCTTCCCAAATAAATTTGACGTCCTTTTTAAATAATGCCAAGAAAGGTTGACACCTACCTGAGAGATTAGAAATAAAGCGTCTCAGATAAGCTAACTTCCCCTGGAAGGAACGTAGTTGTTTCAAGGTTTCAGGAGGAGGCATTTCCAAGATAGCTTTAATCTTATCCGATTTGATCTCAATTCCCCGATGATGGACAACGAATCCTAGAAATTTCCCGGAGGTAACGCCAAAGGCGCACTTTAAGGGATTCATTTTTAAGGTTGTATCATCATAAACATTTGAACATAACCACGACTTTATATATGTTTAAAAATATAAGTATTTAATACTGCTGCTAAAAGATTTAATTCCTCAGCAACTGCACCAAAACTTAATAACAGTTATAGATTCGATAAAGATGGATGTATAAAATATTCAATAATTGTAAAGTCACACTTATCAACACAATTATACGTATCACTCAAGTAATATAGGGCTCTAATAGAGTCCTAGATATCGATCCCACATGGAGTAATATTAGAACTACAAACTAAGATTTTAGAAATATAATACTTTAATCGCAATAATGGAATTCAATTTGCTTATCTGTGATTAATAGGCAATTGAAATAAATTTGTAATTTTAATAATCATTAAATAACTAATTATACTAATGAAGGATCTAATGTGATATTCAATATATAAGAAAGCATCCTTCTCCTTGTCAAGAAATTATAGCGAATGGATAAAGTGAATCAGTTCAATTTGTATTGTGCCATATAGGAGCATACCTATTCCTTACTCATTGGTAGAAGAATAAAAAATATTGACTAACCCTATGCTTGTTTATTGAATCTGCGGCTAGGCTGGGAGGATATCGGCTCTCACTTCGGAGCTCCCACGTTCCCCTCAAGAGGGCTAACATCTACACTTCAGCACCAGAACCAAATTGGGGATTATAGTCTGACACTCTAAAATCTCCAATTATACGTCCGATAATATTATTTCCCTATTTATTTGCACCAAACTTTCAAGGGCTTTGACCTCTCTGAATCTTGGACGTAATCTTCACTTTAATTGTAAAACTCAACATATTTTAACTAATCAATTTTCCAGATTGAAAGTAAATTAAGATCAAAGTGAAAAGATCATCACAACTTCTTAAACATTTTAATGGCTTCACCAATTCAAATCACCATTTCACAAATCTCAAGACAAGGAGAAAGACAGATAAAACTGCTCAGATCTTATGGGGAAAACACAACAAAACTGAGAATTCATATATAAAATCAAAGTCATAGAAACTACAACAATAAATAAACTTATCTCTAATTTCTCCCCAATAAAATTCTTCAAATTTCCTCTGAATCTCTTCATTTCTTTACAACACACAGAATTCCTCTTCGAAGCGGCAAAAAGGAAGAAATCTCTCACTTTTCCTCCACTATTACAATCTCTCAAAGAATTCCTCACAATTTAGACTCTCTACCAAACACTAATGGAACCTTTACAACCTTCAGGACCTTTCCAACGTCCATGACCTTTCTAATTTTCAGCCAAAATCTTCTTTTAAAGTTGTGGATGAGCTTTCCCAAGAGTTGCCTAAGCACTCCCCCAAAATTCTTTCTCATCTAAGGTCTGGTTGAACATAAACGCTGGTCTCGCAGTCGACGGGCCTTCTAAGTGAATTAATTCTGGAGTCTCAGGATAATCTTGCGGTCGGCGCCGTTGGTGCCCTAGTTCAATTTTTGACGTTTTGGTCCTTTTCGCTCCAAATTTGCTCCTTTTTGCATCTTTTTGCTCCAATGAAACTAATCATTCCTGCAATAAAACATAAAAAATACTTTTCTTTAAAGTGCAATATCATCAAAAATAGTATAAAATATGTATGAAAATCTCAACATATTTNACAACCTTCAGGACCTTTCCAACGTCCATGACCTTTCTAATTTTCAGCCAAAATCTTCTTTTAAAGTTGTGGATGAGCTTTCCCAAGAGTTGCCTAAGCACTCCCCCAAAATTCTTTCTCATCTAAGGTCTGGTTGAACATAAACGCTGGTCTCGCAGTCGACGGGCCTTCTAAGTGAATTAATTCTGGAGTCTCAGGATAATCTTGCGGTCGGCGCCGTTGGTGCCCTAGTTCAATTTTTGACGTTTTGGTCCTTTTCGCTCCAAATTTGCTCCTTTTTGCATCTTTTTGCTCCAATGAAACTAATCATTCCTGCAATAAAACATAAAAAATACTTTTCTTTAAAGTGCAATATCATCAAAAATAGTATAAAATATGTATGAAAATCTCAACATATTTTTCTTTGGTCAAAATCCCCCAAACATAACTATTACTTGTCCTCAAGTAATTTTAGTACTACATAAAAGTTATTATCTATTGTAGTAAAATTTTAATTCAGAAATACTATAAGTTTGATTTAGATAAATATTATAGTGAGATTTTTAGAAAAAATCTAGTAATTAAATTAATACTGTAGCTACAAGATTATCTAGTCATCAAGTTTAAGAGTTCTAGTCTTCTATTCATTTCAAGAGACTATATGTTGCAATATTAAGTCACTTAGAAAATTCAAATGATGGGAATTTTGTGGGAAAACTAATAGTGAAAGATCTAATCCATAAATATAAGTTCAGGAATGTATTTAAGTTTTCCCTTTAAGTTGTTCCAGTGAAGCCAATTTTTGATTAGGCATATCCTCAAGCTTCTCCTCACTTCCATATTTTTTTTCTTTTTTTTCGACATATCCTCAAGCTTCTCCATACTTCCATAATTTTTTTCTTTCTTTTCTCTTTTTCATTTGGTTTCATATATTTTTTTTCTTTCTTTTCTCTTTTTCATTTGGATTGCTTTCAATCCTATATATTTTTCTATTTTTTTTCTTTCTTTTCTCTTTTTCATTTGGATTGCTTTCAATCCTATATATTTTTTTTTTCTTTCTTTTCTTTTCTCTTTTTCATTTGGATTGCTTTCAATCCTATATATTTTTTCTTTTTTTCAGGGATTGTTTTCAATCCTTTTTTTTTTCCTTTTTCAAGTGAGGATTACTATATCTATTTCAGGGAGTGTTTTCAAATCCTTTCTTTTTCCTTTTTTTCAAGTGAGGATTAGATATCTGGATAGCCTCAAGTATCATTGTCAATCCTTTATTTTTCCTTTTTCAAGTGAGGATTACTATCTCTGGATAGCCTTTAATGATTTTGAGCTTCACTTTTCTTTCCCTAAATTTGAAACTCAAAGCTTCATTTACCTTATAAATATTTCATAACTTTTACATCATTGAGCCCCAAATTTTTTTCTTCTCAAATGAATTTCTAGATTCTTAATACTTCAAAATATAGTTTTCTTTACTTTAAATAGTTAATTATAGTTTTATTCTCTTATACTAAAATATCTAAATTTACAAAATTAATTTTCATTACAAAAATATTTCTTTAAATCTACCATAATATTTAAATAGCTCAAAAATATAGTTACCTGAATTAAATTCACTACATAAAATCATATTAATAAGTTTTGAAAATAATTAAATAGAGGACATCTAATAGTTACCACTTCAAAATATAGTGTCCTTTACTTTAAATAGTTAACTATAGTCTTATTCTCTTATACTAAATATCTTAATCTACAATATTAATTTTCAAAATAATTTTCATTACAAAAATATTTCTTTAAATCTACCATAATATTTAAAATATCTATAAAAAAATATAGTTATCTGAATTAAATTCACTACATGAAATCATATAAATAATTTTGGAAAATATTGAAATAGAGGACGTTCTCTGAATTAAATTCACTACATAAAATCATATTAATATTTTTTTAAAATATTTAAATTGAATTTTTCTTTAAATCTACCATAATATTTAAATAGTTACAAAAATATAGTTACCTGAATTAAATTCCAAATAAAATCATATTAATAATTTTTGAAAATATTGAAATAGAGGACATCTAATAGTTAATCTAATCTACAAAATTAATTTTCATTACAAAAATATTCTTTTAAATCTACCATAATATTTAAATAGTTACAAAAATATAGTTACCTGAATTAAATTTACTACTCAATATTAATAATTTTGAAAAATATTTAAATTGAGAACATATAATACTAATCTTTTTCTTCCCATATATTAATAATTGTTGAAAATATTGAAATAGAGGACATCTAATAGTTAATCTTTTTCTTCCCTCCCCCAAACTTAAATTTTTCAAAATAAAATGATACATGTGGAAAGGAAAAACTTTAAATATAAATCATACCTCACTATTTTAGGTATTTTCATCATTCTGAAATTTTTGCAGACCTTCTCAAAATTTCTACTTCACCTGGTCTGTAACATTAGGAGCTTTCTACAATATCAATCATTAGAGAAATTTCTGGGTAATGAAATTTTGAAATAAGTATAAAACTAAAACATTAAACAAGCACAATATTTCCTAACACTAACACAAAACTAAACAAAACAATTACAATTAAAATGCGAAAATAAAAATCACATTACATTACACCAACACTTCTACAATACTAAACAAAAGACAATTACATTTAAAATGCAAAATAAAAATCACATTATATTACAAAATACTACTCAACATCTGTTATACTACACACACAAATTTAACTACCACACTAACTTTATAACAAAAATTAAAAATCATCCAAGTACAACATAATAATAAAAATAAAAGTCCAAATACACACAAACATCCATTTCTATTACAAAATATCACAAAAATAAAAGTACAAGTACAAGTACATCAACTTCTATCAAATATCAAAATCCCAAACTATGTCTTCGCTTCCATAGTACTGAAGGATTCATAATGGTAGCTATAAGAGTCTGGGTCTTCGTAAAAGGCGTTAATACGGGTGACATTAAACTCAACAGGAAATCCCTACACTTAAACTATTTTGTCTTCAGAATTGAATATGTTGGTCTAGAATTCCTTCACAATATTTGCAATAGCTTTATTTATGGTGTAACAGAAGTTTTCCCACCTCCGCTTGGAAATAACTCATTCAATTTCTCCTCCCAGACTTTCAAAAACTTGATCTTGTATACACTTCTTTCCTTCAAATATTGAAGTAAATCTTGATTGAGACTTCACATTCACAAAGCGAGACTCGTCGAACTCAATTCGTCTCTTTTGACGTGGAGTCATTTCAATCTAATCACAATTATAGAAAAATTCTAAAATATACTTCAAACATTCAAATAATGGCTTCCAGGAGTGATTCATGAGTTCAACAGTAAGATCCATGAATTTCTTCCAAATATTTTCTTCACATTCTCAAATTTTTTGGATCTCCTCAATGTGGAAGAAATTCGTGGTGAAAATCAAATATTTTTAATTTGAAGTGAAGCTCTTACCTAGATATGATCAAATCTGGTGTCAAAAAGCCTTAAAATCGCCCCAAATCCAAGATCTCTCAAGCCTTAGGTCGAAAATTGCATTTTTAGGAGGAAGGGGATGATGAATAGTGGCGATTGACTGGTCAAAATCACGACTAAAGGTGTTTTTTTGAGAGCTCGCCATCGACGGGGTGTTCGGCGCCGTCAGCAAGCTCTTTTAAAATTTAAACATAAGTCTCGGGAAAAGTCCACCGTCAGCGGCGTCAAGGGCGCCGTCGGCGGGCTCTATTAATTCGTTCCAATTTCTGGATTTTTGCAATTTTGATCAATTTCAAGCCTAAGCGACATCTGTTCAATCATTATAGACATAATTTTAAGTGATTAAGTGATGTATTTATCACAAATAAACTTTCACAACACAAAACATCACATTTATTTATAAATTCCAAGGGGTACAATATATGTTACATAACACACCTAAGTTTGGTATTTTCCCAACCTCAATACATTAATTCAGCGTCGCAATCCAACCCACAACACTCAAAATGCTAAAAACAAAACATCCTATGCTTAATCTCAATTATACAAGGATCTAAAAGCATAATTCTAAAGCAAAGTAAATGCAAAGTTAAAATCAAATTACATATATGGACAGACAAGTAACAATATAAATTTACTATTCATCAAATTTAGTATTGGATTCTCCTCTGAGATCACCCATTGATTGCACATGGACGAAGAGGTTGTAGAATGGTCGGTATGAAAATTCTTCAGTAGAGTCCTCTTATATTAATTTCATCCCCCTCATTAGTCGTATCAAACTATCTTCTAAATGTCCAGAGTGCTCGAAATGTTCTTTCATCCTCTAGTCTAGATGATCGAAGAAATCAATGATATTATTCATTGCATTCATGACATTTTGTAGCTCCTCCAATTTCTTGATTCTGCGCAGGATCACCAGAGTCTTGTTAGGAACTAAGGGTTGAATAGGCAGTGAATTCTGAGATGCTTGATCTACTGTAATAGTTATGTCATTTTCATCTTCAAACCTGAGAATCTCTCAGTTGGGTTCAAAGGCTTCCAAGGTAGAAGTACCTTTTCCTAATTTTTGTAGGATACTTGGAACTGATTGCAAAGTGAGAAAATTGTGGAAGGGTGTCCAAGCCCATAAGTTGATCTATGAACCATCATACCCAAAACCGACTTCATAATTATTGATCCAATATCAATCGACAGTCCCCTTTGGATGCAGTAATTCATAATAACACTCTCTTTAGAAACTTTAACAATCTTCATTATCAGTAATAGTTTCGCATAAATGAAGAGGTGTCAGGGTTTCGAAACAGGATTTAGGAGTGTCGCAAAAAAACCAACATACCTGTTTTCTCTCATTTCCCAGTCTTCAGTTTCATCCGTTAAATATTGGTAAATCTCATGCATCTGGTTTCTCGTCAAGAGAAAGTTGGAATAGTGGTAGACAGGAACATTCTCGATCATGTATAATTCATTGATTCGTGCAGGAGTGAAAGTGATCCATCTTTCTCGCACATAAACAACTCCTTGGTTGATCCCATGCAAATTTGCATAAAATTCCTTTACCATAGGAACAACCACGGTGGTGGTAGTATAGCACAACACTTCCCATTATTGCTGCACTATCATCTCTTCAATTGATCAATCATTTCTTCATTAGTACCTTGTTGAAGATTCGCTGCCTTCCGCACTAATAAACTTTTGCCAATTGAACACTAATTTTTTGGGATTATCAGGGAAATTGGACACGCTAGGAATGGAATTTGTGGAGTTTCACTTTGTTTTTGGGGGAAATATGAACTTAGGAATCAAATTTAGGAGTTTAAAAAGGTTACTCCTTCCAAAAAACCTCAAAAAATTTCCATTCAAACTCCAGAAATAGCCATCTCGCCGGTCTCGCCATCGGTGGGGTCGAGGGCACCGTTGACGATCCTCTATATTTATTTTGCCTGGACTCTCGGGAAAATCCCACCGTCAGTGGCGTTGAGGGCGCCATCGGCGGCCAAGGCAAAAATTGCACAGTTCGCTCTAGTCTGAATGCGTTCTAATTTTTCTTTATGGATCCAATTCTTATGATGATTCGAGGGTAAATAAGAGTATTAGAGCTTAATACTACCACAAACTAACGATAATTTCAAATAAAAACTTT
Source organism: Phalaenopsis hybrid cultivar (assembly GCA_002079205.1). Lineage (NCBI taxonomy): Eukaryota > Viridiplantae > Streptophyta > Magnoliopsida > Asparagales > Orchidaceae > Phalaenopsis > Phalaenopsis hybrid cultivar. The sequence goes on from JXCR01139568.1 coordinate 92,646, forward strand.
TAAAATTGCAATAAAAGTAAAGATAACTATGGGTTGCCTCCCATAAAGCACTTGGTTTAACGTCGTCAGCCCGACCTATTCAGGTGTGATAAATATGGGTTTCCTCCCATAAAGTGCTTGGTTTAACGTCGTCAGCCCGACCTATTCAGGTGTTAAATTGACTGATCATTAAAACCTCTTTAAAATTTTGTCTTTTACCCTTAAAATACGGTTTTAATTTGTGTATATTTACTTTAATTCTATTTACAATCTTCTGATCTTCAATTTCAACAACTCCGTACGTATAAACTTGATTCGCAGTAAAGGGTCTTAACCAACGAGAGTTCAATTTCCCAGGAAATAACTTCAGTCTAGTATTGTAAAGAAAAAATTCTTGTCCTAGTTCAAAGTTCTTCTTGTTAATCTTCTGATTATGCCATAACTTTAGTTTCTCCTTATAAATTTTTTCGTTATCATAAGATTCATTTCTTAATTCTTCCAATTCNAAACCAATTTGGTAACAAATGATAAGGGCATTTCCTAAGAAGATAATTAAATCTCTCTCAAGCTTCGTACATTGACTCTCCATCAATTTGACAGAATGATGTTATGTCATTTCTAGCAGTTTTTGATCGACGGAAATATTTGGATAGAAATTTCTGTGAAAGTTCTCCCCAAGTACTAATAGATCCTGGTGCTAAAGAATTTAACCACATTTTAGCTTTATCCCTTAGTGAAAAAGAAAAAAATGTCTAAGTCTAACATCATCCTTTGAAACTCTGTCATATTTAAAAGTAGCACATAGTTCTAAAAAACTAGCGAGGTGTAAATTGTGATCTTCATTTGGTGTACCTCCAAATTGATTAGTTTGTACCATTTGGATAATAAAAGGTTTAAGCTCAGATGAATAAGCAGTTACATCAGAATTTTGGATAGATAAGTGAATTTCATCTGCTATAGGATTTGCATAATCTGGTAGGGGTCTAGGTTGGTGTTCATTTTCTTTTCCTTGATTGTTCATGTTGTTTTCCATTGTATCAGAATTTCTAGGTTCTCTTCTTAATCCTCTAATTTTTCTAACAGTGCATTCTAATTCTGAATCGTAGGGTATAAGATTTGCAAGTTCAAATTTATGCATATAATTTGAAATCAGTACATAGTAAAAGAGTTAACTAAATATGAAAATAAGTTGCAATTCAAGTAAGAATTTTCTATAATCATAATATGTTCGTAACTCTAATTGTAATTTTAGTTTACTCCCCGTCAACGACGCTAAAACTTGACTGCGACTCTATATATGCTTAAAAATATAGGTATTTAATACTGCTGCTAAAAATTTAATTCCTCAGCAACTGTACCAAAGTTTAATAATAGTTATAGATTTGATAAAGATGAATGTATAAAATATTCAATAATTGTAAACTCACACTTACCAACGCAAGTATACGTATCACTCAAGTAATATAGGACTCTAATGGAGTCCTAGATATCAATCCCATAGGGAGTAATATTAGAACTACGAACTAAGATTTTAGAAAAGTAATACTTTAATCACAACAATGGAATTCAGTTTGGTTATCTGTCACTAATAGGCGATTGAAATCAATATGTAATTTTAATAACTACTATATAAATAATTATACTAATGAAGGCTCTAATGTGATATTCAATATATAAGAAAACATCCTTCTCCTTGTCAATAAATTATAGTGAATGGATAAAGTGAATCGGTTCAATTTTTATTGTGCCAAATAGGAGCATATCTACTCTTTAACCTTTGGTCCAGACATAAAGAACATTGATTAATCCTATGCTTGTTTACTGAATCTGCGGCTAGGCTGTGAGGATACTGACTCTCACTTTGGAGCTCCTACGTTTCCCTCACCTAAGGGCTAACATCTACACTTTAGCACCCAAAAGATAGGACTGAATTGAGGATTTTAGTTTGCTCTCTAAAATCTCTAATTCTACGCTCGATAATATTATTTTCTTATTTATTTGCACCGAACTTTCAAGGGCTTTGACCTCCCTGAATCTTGGATGTAATCTTCACTTTAACTATAAAACTCTACATATTTTAACAAATCAAATGGCCAAATTGAAAGTAAATTAAGATCAAAGTGAAAAGAACATCACAATTTCTTAAACATTTTAATGGCTTCACCAATTCAAATCATCATTTCACAAATCTCAAGACAAAGAGAAAGACAGAGAAAACTACTCCGATTTCATGAGGAAAACACAACAAAACTCGGAATTCATATATAAAATCAAAGTCATACAAAATACAATAATAAATAAAATTATCTCTAATTTCTCCCCTAGAAAACTCCTCGAAGTTCCTCTGAATCTCTTCCTTTCTTTATAGCACACAAAATTCCTTTTTGAAGCGGCAAGAAGGAAGAAATCTCTCACTTTCCCTCCACTCTTACAATCTCTCGAAGAATTCCTCACGGAAAGGAGGAAGAAATCTCTCACTTTCCCTCCACTCTTACAATCTCTCAAAGAATTCCTCACAATTAGACTATCTACAAAACACTAATGGAACCTCTCAAACCTTCAGGACCTTTCTAACATCCAGGACCACTCTAATTTTGGGCCAAAATCTTCTTTTAAAGTTGTGGATAAGCTTTCCCAAGAGTTGCCTAAGCAGCCCTCCAAAATTTGTCCTCATCTAAAGTTTGATTGGACATAACCCCGGATCTCACTGTTGGTGGCCTCGAGGGAACCGTCGACGGGCCTTCTAAGTGTATTAATTCTGGAGTCTCAGCAAAATCTTGCTGTCGGCGCCGTTGGGCTCGTCGTTGGCGCCCTAGTTCCATTTTCACATTTTTGTCCTTTTCGCTCCAAATTTGCTCCTTTTTGCATCTTTTTGCTCCAAAGACCTTAATTCATTATTCCTGCAACAAAACATAAAAAATATGTTTCATTAAAGTACAATATCATCAAAAATAGTATAAAATAGGTATGAAAATCTTAACATATTTTCCTTTGGTCAGTTGACGATCCTCAAATCGTACAAATGTTCTTTTTTCCGTTTACGTTTGATGACCAAATCATCCACGTAGCATTCTACTTTGTTTTGAATGAGGACGTAAAAAATCTTCATCATTGCATGCTGATATATTGCTCCAGCATTCTTTAGACCGAACAACATCACTGTGTGGCAGAAAATTTCAATCTTGATTTGGTTGTATCCCGATAATCCATCTATGAAGGAGAAAATTTCATGTGCTGAAGCAATATCCAACGTCATCTCTGGTATAGGTAGTGGAAACTCGTCTTTTTGACATGCCTTGTTCAAATATCTGAACTCGACATAAACACAGATCTATCCATTTTTCTTCTTAACAGGTACAATACTAGCCAACCATATGGGGTATTGTTCCTCTTTAACAAAGTTGGCATCTATCAAATTCTTCACCTCGGCAATGACTTGTTGTTCTATTTCAAGGCACATTATCCTGGGAGCTTGTTTTACTGGGGTTATATTCTTGTCCACCCAAAGTTTATGGACTGTAACCTCTACTGATTGTCCTGGCATTTCATCGTAGCTCCATGCAAAGCAATCTTTGAATCCTGTTAATAGTTTAATCAATTTTGCAGATTCTTCTTCATTAAGTAGAGAACTTATAAATGTAGGTCAGGGTCTTTCTTCAGTCCCGAAGTTAATCTCTTTCAATTTATCAATGGTAGATTTAATTTCCTCCTCAAATTATGGAGGAGCATCTTCTATTGGTTGATCAGTAGAGTCATCCTCTTTATCGAGGCAATCCTCCTTTGACTCCATGCAAAATTCAGAATTATCGACTGGTCCAACAGTACCAAATGTAAGACCCTCTTTTGAGATGGGATTTTGAATTTTACCATTCCATAGTTTTTCAAAAATGTTGAAATTTATCTTCTGGCATTTGTTTTGGTAAGTTTCCCTATAGAAGTAACTTTTGAACACAAGGCGAGAAGTATCCAAAAGGCAATTCCATTAATTCATTTGAATCATCATCTAAATTTACATGTTTTTCAAGCTGAGTAGAGGTAGAATCAAGGTAAAATTTGATCGGCTTTTAACAAACACTACATACTTCCTTGACCTCTAAACTCTCGACCTTTTGAGGCAGAATCAGAGTGAGGGTCATAGCATTCACATAGTGGTTTATCCGATTATACATAATTTCATATTCATTATTTTCTGTATCTTCTAAGGAATATCTCGTACTGAGGTCTCTTCCATCTTGTCATAATTATTTCATCTTCAGAATTGTCTTCATCACCAATGTTGATGGTTGACCTAGTCCGTTCAACAATTAAATTGATCCTTCCTCGTCCACGTCTCCAACCCAATCTCGGGTGCGCAAACTAAAACAAATTTGACCATCTTAATCTAAGGGAGTGGTGGAAGATCACTGAAGTGTAGTTGAATGGCCTCCTCTTTGTGATTTTTCTGAATCTGAATCTTAATTTGTAATCACTTCACAAGAGAAGACAATCTTCTTTGGGGGCGCGTAGTAGGCAGCATCTTCATGGTTGTAGGTCTCCCTTGATGCAATTTTCATGACCATCTTTACGGTATTTGATGCACTAGTGTAGAGATGATGGAGCCATATTGTGCTCATGATTCCACAGTCGACCTAATATAGCGTTAAAAGAGGTCTCGATGTCGATGATATGAAATTTAGCAGGTTTTCACGAGTTCTCTAACCTTCATAAGTAATGTAATTGATTTGAGGGCTTTTTCACCCTTTTGGTTGAATCCTCTTAACATCATTTTATCAGCTGTAAGTTCTTGAGCTTCAATATCCAAATAGGTCAATGTCCGTACACTCATCAAGTTAAGAGATACTCTAGGGTCCTTTAAAACCCTGGATAACACAAATCTACCGAAGTTGACGGAGATGTAGAGTGGACGGTTGTGGTTAGTAGTACTGAGCAGCAAGTCTTCATCTGGGAAGGTTACCCCTGACTGTACTTTCAACGAGGAAACTTCATCTGAGGATGTGTTGGCCAACTAAGCTAAGCAAATTTCTGAGTTAAGCAAAGCTGCAACTAGAGACTCTCTAATCTCCTATGACAGGATCAGAGCATCGTAGATGCTTAATCGGGCCAGCAACTTCCTAAGATGAGCTAGCATGTTTTAGTCTACTTTGTATGATCCTCCGATTTTATCTTGATCATGTGGTTCTTCCACTGGTGGAGGTGAGGGTATCTCTTCTCGGGTCATTATCTGTTTTCCTTTGTCTATTGGAGCTGTTCTTTGTGGTAACACTTTTCCGCTCCTTTAAGATGAGCTAGCACGTTGTAGTCTACTTTGTAGGATCCTCCAATTTTATCTTGATTATGTGGTTCTTCCACTGGCGGAGGTGGGGGTATCTCTTCTGAATCATTATCTGTTTTCCTTTGTCAGCTGGAGCTGTTCTTGGTGGTAATACCTTTCCGCACCTTAAGTTGATTTATATATTGGAGCTGTTCTTGGTGGTAACACTTTTTCGTATCTTAACTTAACTTCTGTGATTTCTTCTTCTTGAGATATCATTGTTGAATCTTCCAGTGTATTTTCCTCTCCATCGAAAAGATCTAAGTTAATGGTAAGTGGTGTACCATGATCCTCAAGAATTGGCTCCTCATTATCGGTGTTGTCATAAGCGGTATTATTGATGTCTTCTTTAAACTTGACAACGATGTCATCAGACTCAAGTATGATTTGAGGATCATTTTGGGGATTGAGATCGAAGATAGATTGTTCATAACCAGTTACGTTATCACCAGAAATAGTTAAAACGTAGCCAAAATCGCATCATACGATCCCAGAGGGACAAAAAGATAATCATACAAAGTCAAGGGTTCATGGATTTTCTTCCCTGAATCTGAGACAACCAATCTAGTAGAGGCAACCCCTGTCCTACCCTCCATGCTATCAATCTTTGTATTGACACTTTTCTTCTTCTTTTTTGTCCTTGACAATGACAGATCTCCTTACAAAACCTTCATTTCGGGTTTGGTATGTTGCGGACTCTGAATGGAGGCTTGTTTTGATGCAAACTGGAACTTGTTCAGTATTTTCTTGGATGATCTACTCCAGACCTCATTCCATCCTTCTTTGATATTTGTTGAAGCATGTTTTGATGAATTCTAAATTTGATTAAGGACCCACTTGAGCTCATCCCAAGTTGTACTCCGGCCATCTATTCTGACATACAGATCAATTGGGAAGATTGGCACAGCCAAAATCTTATTTATGGAACCTTCTTCAGGTTCTGTTAAATATTCTTTTAGGACTGTTATGTTCTCTTCCTTGAGGTTTCTCTCGAGTCAGTCTTTAAAGATGAATCATTTTTCTATAGTGTGCCCAAGTAACCGGTGGTAAGGGTGATAATTTAGTTTATTCTTCTTATCCACCTCTTTGAGCTTCTTTGGATCTGGTAGTTTGAATTCCGGCTTCTTAATTAGACTCCTGAATATTTTAGGTATAGCTTCATCCATGAAAGAATACATAATTTTCTGTCACTCCGACAGAGATATTCTTTTATCCTCTGTTCGAGGTGATCCCTCTTGAGGCGGCCGCTGGTTGAATTGACTATTCTGTTTCTAAGAGCACTGTAACAAAGACTGACAATGCTTTTCTACATATATCTTTATCTGCTGCTTTCCTTTATCGATGGTCATTGCCACTCCTGATTTCTTTTCGAACACTCTGGTCACCTTAGCCTTTTCATGTGGCTCCATGTGCTTTATTTCTTCTTGAAGACTACTGGCTTTACTGAGTAGCTTCTCAAAGGATTTGATGGTGAGTCCCTTAAGAATGAAAGCTACTGTCCCATGAATGCTCTTGAGAAGAATTTTAATCGCATGATGTTCCTATAGTTGAGGTTCACATTTCATACTAAGGTTTCTCCACCTCAAAATATAGTCTACCAAGGTTTTGCTAGGCTTTTACTTTTTCATCATGAGCTCTCCAATAGACACATGGTGTTGTGCCCCGACAAATCTTTTCACAAATAACAGTTCTAATTCAGAAAATGTTTTAACTAACTCATTGGGCAAGTCAGCGTACCAGCCAAAAGTAGTTCCTGCAAAGTTGTTGATGAATTGCTGGTAGAGTAGAGCTTCATTATTTCTCATGTTGCCACAGCTGGGTTGGAAATGTGCTATATGCTATCTGGGATTTCCAGTCCCATCGAATATCTTGAAGTTTGGGGCTACAAAACCCTTGGGGAAAGGCATGACATTGAACTCCTCTGGGTAAGGTCTACCCTTCAAAATTGATGTACCGCTCTTGGATTGGGCTAAGGCATCCCGCTCATCCCTTAGGAGGATAAACCTACACAGCTCATCTACGACATTCTCTTCGGAGTGAGGTTGAGCCTCACACACAGATGTGGTGGCTCTAGTTTCGATCACATGGACATCCATGAAATCCTCCTCCAAGTAATCATTGTAATCAAAATTTTCATTATCGCTATCGATGAAAACTCTGTGCTCTCAAGCTAACTCAGAAATTTTGATCCTGAGTTTCTCAACTTTCTCCTCAATTATTGATTCCTTGATCGCTTTAAGATCTGGAGGACCCTGATGGACATTCTCTAATTGTTCCTCCATCTCGCTGGCTATTGTCGTAAAAATGTCATATATTTGAGACACTGGTTTTACTTCCTGTCCTGCAGGCTCACTGAACTATATCTGTGCAACAACCTTGGGTACCCATACCTTTTCTTTTTTTGACGATGACGTCTCAGGATGGGCGTCTTAGTAGAAACATTGGTATGTCTAGGGAAAGTATCCTCCCCGTGGTGTAGACCGGCTATAGTGTCAGGTAATTGTATTTTCTTTGTCTTTGGGATTGTAGGAACGTCTCCATAATTGGTGACGGGTAAGATCTTCAGACCCAGTCTCGACTTAACTGGTCGACGGCCCGCGGTCCTGGTGGCAGTTTAATTAGTAGTAATCACTGCGGTATCAACTCTATTCCGTAAATAAAACCAAACGAGGATGCGAGTAGGTGGCACTCCAGTTATCTTGTGGGACTATCTGGCAGATTTGACGCCCTTCAAAATTTCCTTCTTCATGAGAGGAGAAATTGCATCTCACACTCGTTTAATTAACTTGCTAACCAAATATCCTTCTTTGGTAGCAAGCCTCTGAAAACTACACTAACTCGAGTGATAGGAGTGAACTTATTTCTCTCCTCACCGTGTCCATGAAGTGACAATAATGCGGCAGCGATCCTTTAGATACTTTCATATCCCTTAGTATCTGTCAAAGGATGGAATCTAGTTCCTCGCAGGAGTGGATAACTTTCCGGTAACACTTCTTCAACTTGATAAGACTCCTCCTCAACGAGTGTGTCCTTGGGAGCATTGGGTTTCATGGCCCTTTGAAATCTTCTGTTACAGTTCCTCCTTTGAGTTCAGGTCAATGGTACAGTCCTTGAACTTGATCCCATGTCAAATACAGGTGGTGGGACAGTTAATCCCTCAGTCAGATCCTCAATAATCATCACTTCTTTCCCCTTAGTAGCAGCGGGGCTAGCAGGTTTGGCGGGTTCCATGACACTAGTAGTTTTAAACTTCTTGTAGGTAGGGAAGTTTTGAAGGCAGTTCAGGTTGAATTCTACAGACAACTCCTGTATTTCTGGAGTGGCGATCTTCATTACCACGAACGGGGCATTTACGTGGATGACCTCAAGATCTTTGAACCCACCCAACTCCAAATTTGATGGTATGAGCGAAGTTACGGGCTTCATGGATTGTTGGCAGGTTGCAGGAGAAGGTCAGTGTTGGGTAGGACATTGCAGCAGGCTTGAAAATAGAAAATTTCAGGGATAGCTATACGACCAAAAACCTCGTAATTTTTAGTGCAAGCACTGAAAGTAGTGGTTGATCTGTAGACCGGACGAGTCTTAATTTATGTGTATTTTAAAATCTTGTTTAAAATTTAATTAATGTAAGAAAATCTCAAAGTGCACGCAACACAACATGATTTGGTTTAATTTGCAGAATAGCAAATTAAATTTGAAAGGGGAATGTGAAGTATTTTAGGACCCAGTATGGGACCTATTTAGTGGCAGAAAATGCCCAGGTAGAACTGGTCCACCGACACACCTATTAGGGGGTCCGACCCTACATGAAAATTTAAAGAGACCTTAATGGCCTTTTGACCTCTGTTCAAAGATGGTTGAACAACTAGTCCTGAAGTCCAAGAAGTTGACCGCACCTTCTCAAGGATGGGTAAAGTATGCCAACAGAAGAAATGTAATTTGATCTAAGAGGAACATGGACACATTAATGATGTGTGAGAATAATAGTTCTTGAATTGTATGGAGAGAAAATTTAGTCCCCGGTGGAGTCACCAGAAGCTGTCGGCGTTATTTTTGGTTGGAGGAGTTGCCTGTAAGAAGCCGTCGGTTACCGGAATTGAAATCCCGCAACCTGCTTCGGAAGGACGTTTTAATTTTCATATATATTTAGTTTTAAGAAAAATATGAAATCAAACTGACCCCATATTTTTTATAGTTTAAATGAAAGGGGGATGTACCTCCAATCCTGTATCTATCCCAAAGAACAAACACAAGACTTGAGGGTGAGTACTAAGGAATATATGACATGTGTTTGGTCTGCGAAACCTTTATATTTTCTGACAAGTTCCCCTATTTAATATGAAGGATTAAATAGGTTTTATATTAAACTTGGCTCGGACATGCTTCCTATAAGGGCAAGCCCCTATAGTTAATTACATCTTAAATGACCAAAGTCATCTAAGAAGACTCTCAATAAAAATCAAGAAATATTATCTTCAAGGAATTTCAAAGGGTAGTAGAAGACTCTCGATAAAAATCAGGAAATATTATCTTCAAGGAATTTCAAAGGGTAGGACTCTAGCTCTCGATAAAAATCAGGAAATATTATCTTCAAGGAGTTTCAAAGGGTAGGACTTTTCAATATCTAGATAAAAATTAAGAAACATTATCTTCAAGGAGTTTCAAAGGGTAGGACTTTTCAATGAGATTGGACAAAGAGATGTGAATGGGGATTGGTTTAAATTTGGAACATTTTATTGTAGAATCCAAAGGAAGAAGAGCTAGGGGATGTCATGGATCTAGAGGAGAACCCTGGTGACTTCCCAAGCTATCCTAATGTTTGGCTTCAGTTTTGAGGAGAAAAATTTAAGTGTTTCATCCTGCTAATTTTAATAGTTGGGGCTTACATTCGTGTGAAACAATCACACAAATAGCTTGGAAGATGTGAGGGTTTAGGTCATGATGGACGACAACTTCAGAATCCTAAGACGAGTTAGGGCTTATATTGTATAACAGGGCTATACAAAGGCTAAAAGATAAGGTATGGATTTACATTGCTTAAGTAAGATGGTCGTACTGCCGACCATGCTAACTCCAAGCTCCCTGCTGTGATGAGTTTGAGTTTTCTAGTGTGTCAAGTTATAATGTCAAATCAGGTGGCCCTATGGTTGAAGTTCTTTAAATTTTATGAGGGCATATTAAAGCTAATTAGAGCGACACCGGTTAGGATCCTACGGTTCCCTCGTTCCGACACCAGTATTTTCTATTGGATTCACTTAGTCTAAATGAACTTACTAAACTCAACTTAATGAGTTCCATATTCCATTTAATTCTTGGGAAGCCTCATTAGCAACCGTAGGTTACCTACTCCGAGAGATTTCAGATCATCCAATAGAGGTGTCTTAACTTAGTTGAAGTTGTAGTTTTGTGTGATGTTTCTGATTAAATTTTGAGTTGTTTTATATTTTGAATGTTGTGGCGGTGAATTTTATATTTGTTAATTTTAGTTTTGGTTTTGATTTTGGTTTTCATGCATGGTGATATTGTTGTTTAGCATGCAAGTTTGCAGGTATAAAAGCACAGTATGAAAGTACAAGAAAGAAAACGCTGAAAACTGTAGAAGCGCACCTAGCGAGTTTTCTTGTTCCACCTCCTGAAACTTAAAATGCATGTCAGGGCAATTTATATAGACGAAAAAAGTAAGGTTTTGGAAGTCTTCCTAACCCTATGTCATATCTTTGTGGGTCCTTACAAATTTAATTAAGGATGATTTTGTCAAGCAAAACAAAGTAAGTTTAGTAGATCTTCAAGATATCCAACAGATCTAGAGAAAGAAGCCGGTCTCTGCTACTCTCTCGTTGCCTGGTGGAAAATCCCGAGTTCTTTTAAACTTATTATGTTGCGTAATAAGTCATCCTATAAATACCCTCAATGCTCAGTGAGCACTGAAGTCTCAACTATCCCTAAAAATAGGGTAATTATCACTTATGATTCAATTTAAGATTTATGTGTGGGAAGACCTTAAAGAGGCAAGTTAATGTTGTTGGTACACTTATTCAAATTTTAACTTGGGCTTATAGTGTTCGAAATATGTTTTAATTTTCAATGATATTTACTTTTCTAATCCACATTTAAATGAAATTTGATTTAGCTTAAGTCACTACTTAGCCCTTAAGACGCAGGTGAGTGTCTTAATTAGTTTCGAAAAGGTTAGCCTTTAGGTGGTCATACCTCATGATTTAAATTTTATTTTAAAAACAAAATAGGGGATTAAATTGATTAATTATTGACTTCAAAATTCATGCCGCTTAGCCCTAGGTTCATTTTATTTTAATAAACTTCCAAATTTTACTAATTTACAAATCTATTAACTTATCTTGTTAATTAAAAAAGTGAGGTTGGTTTCTACCAATTAACCCCTTATGTTTCAAACAACAAATAAATTTATTAAGATAATAGGTTACCCATTTTCCTTCTTGAATTAAGCCTAAATGTTAATTAAGGCTAAGTTTACAAAACTACACATTTGCCCCTAAGGCTGTAACACTTCATAATTTGTCAAAATCAATTCAAATGACTTTGAAATTTTTATCCTACCTTATTCATGGGTCAATTAAGTCCCCAGAGGAGAAAAATGTGATTTTTCAAAATTTAATTTATTTTATATAATTATTTTTATGCAAAAATAGCATTTTTCAAAGAAAATTCATAACTTTACCAAGGTAAATCCTAATTCCTTGAATTTTTTATTGAAAGTAGGTTTAGACAAGAGAAGCCTTTGGACCAAATTTCATGATTTTTTAGATTTTTTCTAAATTTTAAGAATTATTGTAATTTATGGGGTATATTTTCAATGGAGAAAATTAAGTTTTATATTTTTAGAAAGTCTCCCTATGGTCGGAGAACTTAAAAAAGAAGATTTTATATTTTTATAAATTTTATGTGATTTATTTGAATTATTTTAGTGAAAACTCATTTTTAGCCTTTAAAAATTATTTTTAAACTTTTAAATTCAGTTTCTTTATTTAAAAATCAAGAAAAAGATATTTCAATTGTTCATAAGTGATTAGAATGCAATTTAGAACATTTCCATGAGTTTGTATTATTTTTGGGATTTTTATGAATTTTTTATTATTTAAAATATTTAAAAATAGACTAAAAAATGAAGTTTTTATTTTCAATATCATTTTATTTTTAGAAAATATCCTTGATTACAGAGAACTTAAAAAATAAGTTTTTATAAATTTTTTAGTTATTTTGTTCATTAAAAAACATTTAAATGTCAAAAGTGATGTTTATCTTTAAAAATTAACTTAAGTTATCAAATGAACTCAAAATATTTTGAAATTTTTATGGTGAGTTCTCTGGATCATAAATAACAGTAGAGATAAAAAATCAAGTCATTTAAATGTTTATATCTTTCAAAATTAATTATCTTAGTTATTTAGTGTTTGTGAAAATTAGGTACATTTTAAATGATTTGACTCACGAAAAATTTTCCTAAAGGTTCCCTGGTCATCGTAAACCTTCCAAAATTTTCTAATCAACATGCTAATTTCCATGATAAATTTAAGCAAATAATGTGCATAAACTTGAAAATTATAGATCTCCATCTAGAGATTTCCTTTACTTTGGAAAAATCAGAGGATGTTTCACTTGACAGAGGATATAACATGTTAAAACTTCAAGCCATGGTGAAGTGCCAATATGCTTAGAGAATCAAAATATTTAAATCAATATTGAATTAATTAAAAATAAATTGTTCATTAAATGGACTTCAAATTATTTCCACATTGTTCTCCTTTGTTCAATGAGTAAGAGGGTATTTTTATTTTATTTTTTTGATTTTTGTACTCCAAGATATGAATTTTTGAAGTTAGGGTTATTTAAATAAATAAGAAAAGTTCCTATTTATCTATTTAAACAGTATGGCGCCACCTCAACGTACGACAGCTCCGAACCTCCACGTGGCGCGCTCCTAGTCGACGCCGCCATCTACCTCAGCGCTGACTCGCCCCGCAGTTTATGTTTTGAAGTGCTGTCTAGCTTGATCTCCTCCATCCATTCGATAAATGCTTGATCAAACGGCTCCCCATCATCTTCCCTGATAGAGTGATCTCGTGACCTTCCATACTAAAACTCTAAGATCTCAGTATAGACTCAACCAAATCACTTTGGGTTTGATCCTATGGACTCTTCTATGTGAGACGAGCACATCCATATGGTAATGATGAAGTTAAATTAAGTCCAATCAAACGGAAAATCAAAATAGGCTCATGAGGGGAGAAGTATTATACCTTTGCTCTGAGAAGTGAAGCTTCAATCAGAGGGTCTTGGCACGTTCGTTGGGGTCCAAGGAGGCTAGAGATTAAGCCTCTTGCTGTGGTGTAAGGCTTAGGTATGAATTCAACCAATCTCAATTTCAAGAGTTGGTCTAGAGCTATGGTGGAGGCTATTTGAGAGGGTACTTTGATGGGGCTTTGGCTAGTTTCTTGTTTGTGAAGGAGTGGGCACAAGTAATTGAAGTTTGGTGGACAATGGAAGTGTAATGAGTTCTGTCCTGGTTTTAAGCAGAGGTTTGAGCTCAAAATTTAGCTTCCAAAGTGGAAATCAGTGGGGGAGGAGGGTTGGATTGCACTGAGGGGATCTCAGAGAAGCTTTGTGAGATGTTTGAGAGGCTCTATCTAAAAAATTTTTAGCACACCTCCCATGGCCATGAAGGTGAGTTTTTATAAAAAGGGCCATGGGGTGGCTCTTAGGGCACAAGTTTTGGTGCATTGTGGTGCTTAGGTAGAGGGCAGAGGAGCTTTACAGTTTGATTTGGATGAGTTGGCCTCTAGGTATGACTTGGGTGAAGCTCCAAGAGGGTGGCTCTCAGTTTCTCCATTTTCCAGCAACTAGGCTAGCCGGCCGGCCAGGAGGAGGTAGCTAGGTGCTCACAGAACCCAGAGGAATATGCCACAACAATTTAATGGATTGAGGTTTAATTTTGGAAAAAAATATCCAAAGCTTAAGAAAAAATGGAATGAAATCCTGTAATTTAGGGGACCTTTGGTCCGTGGTTTAGTTTAGGTGGTTAGAAGGGTTTTGGTTTGGTCTTAGGGTCTAAACAATGGGTGAGGTGGAGTTAATTTGGTGACTTTGGGGTTGTTAGGCCATCTTTGATGTATAGGTTCAATGTGAGTTCAAGTGATCAAAGTTTGGGTTTGGGCTAGTTTATCCATGTTAAATGACCTAATTTATTAATCAAAATTGTGTAAATAATTGATATGAAGATTTTGGTGAAGGGTTGAAGTGATTTTGAGTTCAATTGGGAGGTCAATTTGAGGGATTTTTGTGATTTGGCCAGTTTGGGAAAGTTGGGCTACACATGGGACTATGTTGGGCTAACCTAGGGCTAAGTCCAAATTTAATGTTCCAAATGATCAAGGGGGTGCTTTAAAATTTTTCATGAAGTGATGGAGTGGAAATTTTGGGGTTAAGGCCCTCAATTTGGTGAAATTTTGTGACATGGTTAATTTGGGGCAAATTTGGGGCTTTTGGAGTTAGGTTGAAATCAAATGAAATTAAGGTCCTTCCAAGGCCAATTGAAAGTCAAATTTGATGTGTAGGAATGTTATGAAGATTTTTCAACACAAATTGTGGACAATTGAGTGGGCTATGGGTTCAATTTGGTGGAACCAAGTGATGGGGCCAAAATTGGGTTTTTGATCTAAATTAAAATTGGGTTCAAATCATGGATCAATTGGGCTTGGATTTGGTCTTCCTTGGTCATATGAAGAGTGAATTTGAGTTTAGAATTGTAATTGGGGAAATTGAGACCAATTTGATGGACATTTTAAGGGATTTGGAGAAAATATGTGCCTTTAAAGGGAAATTTGGGGGTTTTGATCAAGGATGGTTAAATTGGCCAAATTGGGTCATATGATAGTTGAGGAAAATGAAATTGGGATCATTTTGGAGGTTTTAGGAATTTGTGGGATTTTATAAAATTTTTGAAATTTTGGGCCAAAGAGGTGTATTTTGGTAATTTGGCCAATTTAGGGATTTTAAGTAATTTGGGTGTTTTCAAGGTGTTTGAAGTGATTTTTGAACAAGTTTGGGTATTTTGGCTAGATTTGGAGATTTTGGCCAAATTTGGGGTCCCAAGGGTGTCTGGTTAATTTGGGGGAATTTAGGGGCAATAGGGTAGGTTGGGTATCTTGATTGAGTTAGATTGCCAACCACCATAAATAAGCCATGGATTAAAGGAAACCCCAGTTTGGGTCCTTTATGTAGCGGTCTTAGCTAAACCCTATCCTATAGCTAATGGGTTTAGGGAACCACCTACAGTAGTCTCCCAAAAGTATCAAGGGACTAAAACCTAGAAGTTCTGGGTTTAGGGTAATGAGTGATTGTGAGTGCAAACTAGTGCCTTAGCCCTAAACCAACACCCAAGGTCAAACGTAAGGTCCAGCAGTCCTAAGGGTGATTCCTCTTGATACTAAGTGCTAGAGGTTAGGACCAATATGTGGAACTTCAAGTTGAGTAGAGAAGAGTTTGAAATTTCTAATTGGTGAGGGTTCCATGTCTAATATTCTAAGAATAGTCAATAGGAAAGTTCTATGGCTAGAAAACTTTATAAAAACAAACATGTCCAAGAAAACTTCTAACCCCTCTTACATTAGTAGAAGTTGTTAATTTAGATGTAACTTGAATTTTTGCAGGGTCTACTTCCATACCATTTTCTGAATTTTTATGCCCTAACACAATTCCTTCTGCAACCATAAATTGACATTTCTCCCAATTTAGAACTAAATTAGTTCTTTCACATAACTCCAAAACTTTTTCTTAAAAATTTAAGCATCGTCACATGATGTTCCAAATATAGAGAAATCATCCATAAACACTTCTATTCCATCATGAATTAACTTACTAAATATAGACATCATACATCTCTAGAATGTGGCAGGTGCATTACATAATTCAAAAGGCATCCTTTGAAAAGCAAAATTTCCAAAAGGACTAGTAAATGTTGTCTTTTCTTGATCCTCAGAAGCAATAGGAATTTGATGGTAGCCAATACATTCATCTAAAAAATAAAAATATTTGTCCCTAAGAAGTCTATCCATTATTTGGTCCAAAAATAGTAAAGGGAAGTGATCTTTCCTAGTGGCAGTGTTTAATTTTCTATAATCAATGCAAATATGCCACCCAGTAACTTGTCTGATAGGTTTTAATTCAATAATCTCTTGTGCTTCAGCAGTCACCCCACTTTTCGTAGGAACACAATAAATTGGACTTACCCAAGCATTGTCCCAAATAGGATATATAGCTCCAGTGTCCAACCATTTCAGAATTTCCTTCTTGACTACTTCTTTCATCATTCAATTTAATTTCCTTTGTGGATCAACTCTTGGTCTATGTTGTTCATCCAATATAATTCTGTGCATACAGATCAAAGGATTGATTCCTTTAATATCGGCTAAGGTTCAATTAAAAGCTTTTTATATCTTTTTAATGTATCCAAAAGTCTTAGCTCTTGCAAATCATTTAACCCTAAAGATATAATAACAGGTAATGTAGATGAGTTTCCCAGAAACACATACTTCAAGTGGTTAATTTTCAACTTAAGTTCATGTGGTTTTATAATTGACAAAACTAGATAATTATCAGTATTTCCTGTAATATCAAGCATATCAAATATTTCTTGAACATGATCTAATTCTTCATTTTCTATTTCCTCCAAAATAATCTCATCTTTGTCTTCAAAATCTTTTTTCACTTAAAACTATTCTTTAAAATGCTCGTTCAATAGATGTTCACTAATTTCCATGCAAAAACATTCATTATCTCTCTAAACAGTAGGGTAATTTACTCTCATATTTAATTCTCCTTTTTGAACATCTACTCTTGATCGTTAACTCTCATAGTTAATTCTCCCTTTTGAACATCTATCATAGCCCTTCCAGTAGCTAAAAAAGGTCTCCCTAAAATTATAGGTATTTTTTTATCTTCCTCCATATCTAAAACAATAAAATCTACATGAAAGATAAATTTATCAACTTTTACTAACACATCTCCTGTAACTCCCTTAGGATAAGTAACTGAACGATCCACTAACTGAAGAGTTACAGAAGTAGGTGAGTTCTTAATCCTAATCTTTTGAAAATTGATAGAGGCATAAGATTAATGTTGGCTCCCAAATCACTAGCTCTTCCATAAAATCTTTCACCGATAGCACACAGTACAGTGAAACTACCTGGATCTCTTAATTTTTCAGGAAGTTTTTTTCTAAATAAGTGCACTACACTCTTCGCTAAGTGCAACAGTCTCACTATCTGTGAACTTCCTTTTCTTGTTCAAAATAACTTTCCTAAACTTCACATAATTGGGCATTTGCTCTAAAGCTTCTACGAAAGGAATATTTACCGTTAATTAAAACTTCTATAAACTTAGAAAATTTTTTATCCTTTTTGTGTTGTTTCAATCCTTGAGAAAATGGTGGTGGAGGTTTCTCCACAGTAATTTTCATTGGTGTAAGTGGATATTCTAAATTGGGCATTCATGATCCTTTTTTTTTTGTATCCACTTTCTCTTTTTCAGTTTTTGTTTCTTTCTACACTCTTGTTTACAACTCTTTTCCACTTCATAATTGTATCGCTTTTATCTGTTCTTTTCTTTGATCTAGGATTTGGTTCCACAGTACTAGGAAAGTTCCTGATGTTTGGTTACTAAGCGCAGTAGCGATATGCCCCAATTGGTTTTCAATAGTCCTGATAGCATTTCCTTGATTTTGTAACTGGTTTCCTTGAATTTTTAATTAATTTCCTTGATTCTCCAATTGTTGACTCATGTTCAGTATCAGCTCTTCCATGGACAACTTCTTTTTCTTAAACTGAGTGTTACTGTTAAATCCTGGAGGATAAGAAGGTCGATAATTAACATTTCCTTGGTTTGATGAATTTCCCGATGGGTTTACTGGGTTGTTTGCCCATTTTTAATTTGTAGAAGAATTATTATTCCAATTAAAGTTAGGATGATTCTTCCAACCTAGGTTATAATAGTTTGAATAAGGATTATTGAGTCTATTGTTAATAGCATTTAAGGTCTCATAAGAAGGTTGAATATCCAAAAATTGCCCAGATGAATTATCTTCCATCATAGTAGGTGTTGGAGAGTAATTAATTTCATAATGATCTAATTTCTTTGATATTGCAGCAATCTGCAAAGCTAACATAGATGTTGTATCAGATAACTAGTCTTTTAGGATTTACCCTTTCATAGGGCCATTGAAAATTGTTGGTAGCCATCTCTTTTATTAACGAATAAGCCTCATCAAAAGGTTTTGACATTAAAGAACCACCAGCCACAGCACCTATAATCGATCTAAGAGATCCCACTAATCAATTGTAAAAAGTTTGAATTTTTAACCAATCTGGTAACGAATGATGTGGGCACTTCCTAAGAAGATATTTAAATCTCTCCCAAGCTTCATATATCGACTCTCCATCAATCTAACAAATTTATGTTATGTCATTTCAAAGTTTAGCAGTTTTGGATGGAGGGAAATATTTGGATAGAAATTTCTATGAAAGTTCTCCTCAAGTTCTAATAGATCCAGGTGCTAACAAATTTAACCACATCTTAGCCTTATCCCTCAGTGATAGTGCTAACAAATTTAACCACATCTTAGCCTTATCCCTCAATGAAAAAGGAAAAAGTCTAAGTAGGAGCTAACGAGTTTAACCACATCTTAGCCTTATCCCTCAGTGAAAAAGGAAAAAGTCTAAGTCTTTGCTAACAAATTTAACCACATCTTAGCCTTATCCCTCAGTGAAAAAGGAAAAAGTCTAAGACTACTAACGAGTTTAACCACAACTTAGCTTTATCCCTCAGTGAAAAAGGAAAAAGTCTAAGTCTAAGGTGTTAACAAATTTAACCACATCTTAGCCTTATCCCTAAGTGAAAAAGGAAAAAGTCTAAGTCTAATGCTAACGAATTTAACCACATCTTAGCCTTATCCCTCAGTGAAAAAGGAAAAAGTCTAAGTCTAACAACACGTTTGAAACTTTGTCATATTTGAAGGTAGCAAAAAGTTCTTAAAAACTAGCGAGGTGTAAATTAGGATCTTCATTTGGTGTACCTCCGAATTGATTGTTTTGTTCATTTGGATAATAGCAGGTTTAAGCTCAAATGAATTAGCAGCTACATCAGGATGTTGGATAGAGAACTAGCGAGGTGTAAGTTAGGATCTTCATTTGGTGTACCTCCAAATTGATTGTTTTGTACCGCGAGGTGTAAATTAGGATCTTCATTTGGTGTGCCTCTGAATTGATTGTTTTGTACCATTTGGATTAGGTTTAAGCTTAAATGAATTAGCAGCTACATCAGGATTTTGGATAGATAAGTGAATTTCAAATTTAAGCTCAAATGAATTAGAAGCTACATCAAGATTTTGGATAGATAAGTGAATTTCATCTGTTGTAGACAAATGAATTAGTGGCTACATCAGGATTTTGGATAGATAAGTGAATTTCATCTGCTGTAGGATTTGCATAGTCTCTTAGGGGTCTATAGCACCTACATCAGGATTTTGGATAGATAAGTGAATCTCATCTGCTGTAGAATTTGCATAATCTCTTAGGGGCATCAGGATTTTGGATAGATAAGTGAATTTCATCTGTTGTAGGATTTGCATAATCTCGTATGGGTCTTCCGAATTGATTGTTTTGTACCATTTGGATAATAGCAGGTTTAAATCACAAATGAATTAGCAGCTACATCAGGATTTTGGATAGATAAGTGAATTTCATCTGCTGTAGGATAAATGAATTAGCAGCTACATCAGGATTTTGGATAGATAAGTGAATTTCATCTGCTGTAGAATTAGGTTTAAGCTCAAATGAATTAGTAGCTACATCAGGATTTTGGATAGATAAGTGAATCTCATCTGCTGTAGGATTTGCATAATCTCGGTCTAGGTTGGTGTTCATTATCTATTCCTTGATGTACCGTAGGATTTGCATAGTCTCTTAAGGGTCTTGGTTGGTGTTCATTTTCTATTCCTTAATTGTTCATAATGTTTTCCATTGTATCACAATTTCTAGTTCAAGCTCAAATGAATTAGCAGCTACATCAGGATTTTGGATAGATAAGTGAATTTCATCTACTGTAGGATTTGCATAATCTCATAGGGGTCTAGGTTGGTGTTCATTATCTATTCCTTGATGTACTGCAAGATTTGCATAATCTCTTAGGGGTCTAGGTTGGTGTTCATTCTTTATTCCTGGATTGTTCAGGCACAAATGAATTAGCAGCTACATCAGGATTTTGGATAGATAAGTGAATTTCATCTGCTGTAGGATAAATGAATTAGCAGCTACATCAGGATTTTGGATAGATAAGTGAATTTCATCTGCTGTAGAATTAGGTTTAAGCTCAAATGAATTAGTAGCTACATCAGGATTTTGGATAGATAAGTGAATCTCATCTGCTGTAGGATTTGCATAATCTCTTAAGCTCAAATGAATTAGCAGCTACATCAGGGTTTTGGGTAGATAAGTGAATTTCATCTGCTGTAGGATTTGCATAATCTCGTAGAGGTCTATTGGTGTTCATTTTCTATTCCTTGATTGTTCATAATGTTTTCCATTGTATCACAATTTCTAGGTATTTTCTATTCATTGATTATTCACATTGTTTTCCATTGTGTCAGGATTTCTAGGTTTATTTCTTAGTTTTCTAATTCTCCTAACAGTGCGTTCTAATTTCGAATCGTAGGGTATAAGACTTTCAAGTCCAAATTTACGCATACAATTAAAATCAGTATACAGAAAAATTGTTAACTAAATTTTAAAATAAGTTGTAATTCAAGTAAAAGTTTTCTAATAGTACTAATTTGTCTGTTACTCTAATTATGATTATTTACATATATATATTAAATCTAATTGTTACTCCCCGGCAATGACATTATATATATATATATATATATATATATTAAATCTAATTGTTACTCCCCGGCAATGGCATCAAAAACTTGATAGCAACTTTATATATTTTTAAAAATACAAAAAATTGATACTGCTGCCAGAAGATTTAAATCCCTGACAACGGTGCCAAAAATTTGACTGCGATTATAGATTTGATAAAGAAGTGTATAAAATATTCAATAATTTCAAAGTCACCCTTATCAACGCAAGTATACAAATCACTCAAGCAATACAGGGCTCTAATGAAGTTCTGGATATCGATCCCATAAGGAGTAATATTAGAAGCTACAAACTAAGGTTTAAGAAATCAATACTTAATCACAAAATATAGTTTAAGTTGCATATTTGTCACTAATAGGCAATCAAAATAAAAATGTAATTTTAATAAACTCTTAATTAACTAATTCTACTAATAAAGTTTCTAATGTGAAGTTTAATACATAAGAAAACATCCTTCTCCTCGTCAAGAAGTTTAAGTGAATGGATAAATTGAATTAGTTCAAATTGTATTGTGCCAAATAAAAGCATGCATATTTTTTACCCTTTGAACCAGGCATAAAGAACATTAACTAATCCTATGCTTGGTTACTGAATCTGCGGTTAGGCTGGGAGGATACCGGCTCTCACTTCGGAGCTCCCATGTTCCCCTCTTCTGAGGGCTAACATCTACACTTTAGGACCCAAACGATAGGACTGAATTGAGGATTTTAGCTTGTCACTTTAAAATCTCCAAGCCTGATAATTTTTATTTCCCTATTTATTTGCACCCAACTTTCAAGGACTTTGACCTCCCTAAATCTGGGATGTAATCTTCACTTTAGTAGTAAACTCAACATATTTTAACAATCAGTTGACCAGATTAAAAGTAAATTAAGATTGAAGTGAAAAGATCACACAACTTCTTTAACATTCTCATGGCACAACCAATTCAAATCACCATTTCAGAAAATCTCAAGATAAGGAGGAAGACAGAGAAAACTACTCAGAACTCATGAAGAAGATATGATAAAACTTGGAATTTATAGATAAAACAAAAATCATACAAACTTCAATAAGTAAATGTAGCTTATCTCTAATTCCTCCCCAAGCAAACTCCTCAAAGTTCCTTTGAATCTCTTCCTTTCTTTACAACACACATAATTCTCCTTCGAAGTGGCAAGGAGGAAGAAATCTCTCACTTTCCTTCCACTCTTACATTCTCTCGAAGAATTCCTCACAATACTAACCACTCTCTACGCTTTAATGGGCACCACAAACAACAAAGATTACGTGAAAACCCCTGAGGACACCCCTTTTTTTGGCCTCCCAATGTTTCTTTTAAAGTTGTAGAAGAGTTTTCAAGAGTTGCCCGAGCGTCCCTTCCAAAATAATAAACATTCAATGCATCTGTTGAGAGAACCGATGTGCTCTCCGTTGGCGGCCTCGTTGATGTCGTTGGCGGCCTTCTAGAATATTTAAGTCTGGACTCTCGGGAAAAACTCGCCGTCGGTGGCGTCGAGCTCGCCATCGACGCCCAATATCAAATCTCCATATTTTGGTCCTTTTGGTCAAAATTCACTCTTTTTTGCATCTTTTTTCTCAAATGACCATAATTCAACATACCTGCAAAAAAACATCAAAAATAACTTTCTTTAAAGTACGATATCATCAAAATCAATTTGAAATAGGTATGAAAATATCAACATATTTTCCTTTGGTCAATTCAAAAGCTCAAGATAGGTACAGTGATACTCTAAAATCTCAAAAGCTTATCAAGGAGCATTGTTTTAAAAGTCCAGATGGATCTATAGCAGATTTGATCATTCGTTGATAGTGGGAACGATTCTGCTATTTTTTTGCTGTGGCTATTATTTTTGTAATTCAGGTGTTCTATGCAAACCTCCCTAAGGCTGAAGAAGATTGAATTATGGTTCGAGAAAAATTGGTACCTTTTTCACCAAAGGTAATCAAAATGTTTTACCATTTTACACAGGAGAATTTGTGTTCTTATGTGAATTATGGCCCAACTGAGACGGAGCTAGAAGAGATTATTTCTTATTTGCTGTTGGAATAGGACTCTAGAAGACTGTGGAAGATCACAAATGAGAGGAGAGTCAACTTTGCCACTTCAAAGTTAAGTGCACCTTTGAAGGCGTGACACTATTTTATTTTAGCCCGTCTATTACCTAAAAATCACCTCAGTGAATTTACCAGAGAGAGGGTGACGTTGAACTATTGTATCCAGAAAGGAAAGCTCATAAATAGTGGAGCGTTGAATTATCAGACTATCATCAGTTCTTCCACTGCCACTATTACTACAAGTCTGAGATTTGCTTCCTTCATCTTCTCTTTATATGAGCAGGCTGGAGTGTGATATGATAGCTGAGAGGATGTACTGTTGCCTTTAAAGCCAATTACTAGTGTTAATGTGAAGTCATATTCAGAGCATTCTATTTTTGGCTGGAGAAGAGGATTTTCGTGGAGCTATAGAATGGAGACGTCTGTTGCTTCTACATTTAGACCATCTACCTCAAGACCATCAACATCTACAGGTGAGTCCATAGAAACTCAAACTCAATTATTACAGAGGATGATAGACAATATCAACTATACTGCGGATAAGGTAATAAATTTAGAAAGCTTTGCAGATCATATTAATGGGTATAGTAGAAGAAAAGTGATTATGAAGAGAAATTTCATTCATCTTTGGAAAACCTCATTAGGGGTAACCAAGGGTTCAATTTCCTCCATATCCTAAATACCCTATTAATAAGGTTGCAAATGTTTAGAATAGCAGTGATTTTGAGGATGATGAGGATGAGGATTGAGTGGTTTATTTTTATGTTTGTAATATGTGTTAGACTATGTGCTTTGGACTTGAGACTTGTGATGTGTTATTTATTTTTATGTTCGGACTTAAGACAGGTGACATGATGTGTTTTTATGTTCTAAACTTGAAACATGTATGTTTGTGTATTCGTTTGGATTTTGTGATGTGTAGGATTGTTATTTTATTTAATTCTATTGTGACGTTGTGTTTTGTTAGTGGTTATTTTTAAAATTCTAGGTATTAATTGTTGTTGTCTGTTGATTATTGTTTTAGTTAGATATGATTGAACTTATTTATATATCTTATGAAAAGTTGAAAATCATGCTAACTTTACTTTTAAATTTTAAACTCAGAAAACTGCTACCCTGTATTTTTTGTTTATCATGTTAATGTGTTTGTTTGTATGTTGAGACTGGAAATCAAAACTAGTGTGTTTGTTTGTTTTTATGTTATACACACTACTTAGAAGTCTACTGATTCTCTACATGTTAAATTGAAATGAAAATGATAGAAAATTAATAAAAATTTAATTTTACTCATATTTTTGGTTTTATACTTGTACAATAAAGATATAAAAATTACAGTAAGCATGTTATTTCAAATTTTCATTCCTGCTTATTTATATTTGCTGCTAAACTATTTAATCTGTTAAAAATTTAAGTTTGGGAGAGGATGAAATATATTTTCAAAACTTGAATTTTATTTGTTCTCAAATATGCTACAAGTGAATTTGATTTGAAAAGAAAAAATGATTATGTATATGAAGTTATTTTAGGGAAGCAAAATTTGATTTTAGAAATGAGTAAGAAAATTTAGTTAAAATTTTGAGTGATGAAGAAAAAGTTTCATTTAAAAAATTTTTAGTGTAGAAAATGTTAAATATAGTGTAACTATCTTTAGTAAGAAAAATTGTATTTTTTTAAAATTTAGAAATTTAGACTTCTACTTTTAATGCTTAAAATTCTTTTGTTGAAAATAATTTTTAAAAATAGCATTATATTTTTATGTAAAAGATTTAAATTGGGACTTTGTTTTAGGAAAGGAGAAGTGGAATTCAAAACCATTAAAGGCCTATCCAGATATAGTAATCCTGCCTGAAAAAGAAAAAGAAATTGAAAATGAAAAAGAAAAAGAAAATGAAAAAGAAAAGGAGAAAAAAAGAAAGGGAGCAGAAGCTTGAGAATTAGTGTCTAACCAAAAATTGGTTCCACATTTGATCTTTTTAAAATATAAGACTTGAGAAACTCTTAAGCTTAAGGATATAATATAGTAAGTAAAATTACTCTTAATAAAAATTTTTAAGTGGAGATAATAAAAAGACTAAATTCTAAATTTGCAGAATCTACAATATTTCTGAATTAAATAGGAACTCATATTTTCATCTTTCTTAACATTAAAAATTTCTAAACTTTAAGTTGGTCTCATTTACTGAATATTTTTTTTCTAAATAACACTACTATATTTTTAAATCTAAATTTAAGCAACTCCTAAAGAAACTCATATATGTATCATACTTATTTAGTTTTTAGAGATTGAAGTGTCACTTGAGGATAAGTAACATTTTAAGTTATGGGGATTTTGATACACCTAAAATATATAGTGATTTTAGACGCATTTTTATTCCTATTTTTTAGATATTGCACTTTAATGGAAGGTATTTGTGTGTTTTTCTTTCAAGTACAAGTAAAAAATTGAAAATTGCTAAAAAGAGTGAAAAAGGATCATATTTGCAGCAAAAATGTGAAATTTGTGCAAAAGTGTTTTAGTGCCTAAGCGCCAGATCCAGCGCTTTAGTGCCGGTGAAACAAAGAAAGCCGCGCCTAAGCGCGGGAGGCACAGCGCTTAAGTGCTAGAGGTAGTTATTTGACGTTTTTATTCATTTGGCCAAATTATGAAGAGACATTTGAGGCACTTATTAGCTAAAGAGGGTGGTTATGACCACTAAGAATGAAAATATTATTAAAAAACTTTTTAAAGTAGGCATCCCTTGGAGAATACATCGAATTTGGAAACATTTTGAAGAATTTCTAATGCACCTCTTGAGAAATTTATAAAAGAAGGAAGTTGAGACATTTGAAGGGGTGATTTAAAGTTCTAAAAAATGATTGAAGAGGAGGAGTTTTGAGAGATAGTTTTGGACAGATTTTCAAGCACCACACAAATTTCCTTTATCCTTTTTGTTTTTAGTTTATTTTGAGAGTGTTGTAAAAGAGAAGAGATTCAAAGGAACTTCAAACGTCTGGTGGTGAATTCGAGATAAGTTTTTATCTTTTGCTTTGAACTAATTTTGGTTTTAATCGAGACTTCTTGTTGGTTTGACAATAATTTCTACTCTTAAACTATAGTGTAGTTTTCTTTTCTACAACGATTTTGAGTAGTTTCTTTATCTTTCTCCTTTAAATGTTAGGTAATTAAAATGTTAGATGGAAATTGTGGAGAGTATTAATCTTTAATGTTGGAAGAAGTTGTAATGATTTAATTCCATGTACTTCATCTACTTCTTGATCTGACCCATCTTGATGTTAAAATTTGTTGTGAGAATATGTAAGAACCGGGATGGTATTGTCTCAGTCAACAATTGGAAAGAATCACATGAGTTTGTATGAATGAGAATGTAATTCATATGATTTTATTCAAATAAATAAGGTAATAATCTTTGAATGGTGTAGAGTTAGAGGACTTTAAAGTGACAGGTTAAATCCCACAACTTGGTTTATTGTTTTAGGTTCTGATACAAGATGTTAGCCTCCAGGTGGAGGGAATCGAGGGAACTCTAGAGTGAGAACTCGTATCTTCCCTGCCTAGCTGGTCTTCATAACTATTCAAATTTTAAATTAGCCAATGTTATTTATAGCATCTCTAGTAAGGGTAATGAATATATTTGCTCCTATTTGGCACAACACAATTAGCATACTTCCACAAAAAAATTCCTATACTTATTTTTTATTCATGATAAGGAGAAAAACATTTCATATCAAGTGATTTTCTTTTTTATAAATTGAAGTTATCTTTAGAAGTTCTACTGTATTGTCAAAATATCAAAAATACCAAAAAGATTTGAATTTTAATACTATAAAAATATCTATAGTTTAAGTAATTGTCTTTTTAGAATAGAAATTTTGTTGTTCAATAGTTCATATTTCATAATTTCCCTATGAGTTTGATATTCAGGTTTTAATCAAAAAGTCATATTTTACTTGATAATGATATGTATACTTACGTAGTATCCAAATATATAAATTAAAGAGTCAAATTCCTATTTTCTTTAGGATCATGTTTTGGTTTATGTTGTAAAGTTAGGAAATATTAGTGAAAATTATAATTAAAGTCATTGTTACACTGTTGCATATAAACAGTCGAGATCAATGGTGGGTTTTCTGGCTCGTCTATTTCTTACATGTTCCTGTAAGGCTTTCATGACTCTCTTAATGTTGGTGGAGAGTATTCTTTTGTTAAGAAACATGATAAAAAAGAGTAAATTGGCAATGTGTATCTCTCAAGTTGAATCAAATATTCTTGGCCTCCTCTCATGTTTTGGCTTTGTTAGGAAAGTTTTCCCTTGGGATTCTAAAATTAGAGATTATCAGGAAAGAGTTTGATTTGCTTAAATTAAAGGGCTGGTGGAAAGTTGGTGTGTTGGATGGTAGAAACAATTTGATTCAGTTAGCCAATGATGAGAACTACACGATGTTGTTTGCAAAAAGAACACTAAAATTCAAAAATGATTTTATGAAAATCCTTATATGGTCCGTTAACTTTAATCCAAAAGTTAAAATGCCTATCTTGCCTATTTGGATCCATTTTCCTGGACAAAAATTACATTGATTGAACGATGAAGTTCTGTTTTCTCTTGCTGCTACATATGGGAAACCATTAAAAATGGATAGTGCAACTTTTAATATTACTAGACCCTCTGAGGTGCCTGTTTTAGTGGGAAGGGATATCAATCAACCCTTTTGTGATAAGATCTGGATTGGATCTCAACATTAGGGTTATTAGCAACCTATTGAAATAGAGAGGCAATCCCTTTATTGCACCCTTTTTTCTATGTTTGGCCATCACATCTCTCATTGTTATCTTTTAAACCCTCAAATTAAAGCATCCTTCGTCAACCAGACTTCTACTTCTAGCATTAATACTGAATCACCTAATCCCCCAGTTATTAATGAGCATGAAGAGGAGGACAATAGGCCTTTGCATATTTATGAACCAACTATGGAGGCTCTGTTTAGTAATAATGATTTGTAAATGCAGGGTCAGCATAATGATTAAGTTGATAATCCTATTACGTCTGAATCTATTCTACATGTTTTTACAGTTAACAGTAGTCTTACTGTCACACACTCTTTCACTAATCTCAACAGGGAGAATATGGCTAAAAAGCAGGGGCAACACAATGAACAAATCTTGCTTCCATAAGTACTAGTGGAAGCCTCACATGGACTTCTTCAAGATGCTCAGGGGCAACATAATGAACAAACTTTGCATCCACTCGTATCTGTGGTAATTTCTTCTGATCTTCTTCAAGATGCACAAAATTCTTTGGAGGGTGAGTGGTAAGCTCAGAAGCATGAACTTTTAATTATAAATGCTTGCAATATTATTGAGGAAGGTATTTATTATTCAGATGATGAACAATTATGCAACTCTTCTAGGTTTTCTAGGAGAGCTGACTTAAGACATAATGTTTAACATTATGATATGAATTATTAGGTGAGTGGAGGACGCTTTCTCTCTTAATAAACTTAAATATCTTGTTAGGTTTCATAAGATTCTTAACTTTTCCATTTTGGAACCTCTTGTTCATGTCAATAGTCACAATATTTTGACTAACATTAAAGGTTTTTTATCTCATTGCAACATGAATAACAAGATTTGGGATTTTTGGAAGCACAAAATCACTTTATCTATCATTGAAGATGAGGATAAATTTGTGTTAACGTATTTTCAGATGGAACAATTTCATGGGTGGGGCAGTTTTGTTTATGTCAGCTCTCATTTCTTAGATAAATATTTACTTTGGAGGAAACTTGAAATTTTGGGTGGTTCTATATCTTAAAACTCTTTTGTTGGAGGAGATTTTAACATGATTATGAAACTGTCTAAGAGAAAAGGAAGTGCTAGAGTTGATATTTATCTTCTTAATTGCTTTTGTAATTCTATTGCAGAGTAGGTCTATTTGATCTTTGCTATTCTGGATCTCTTTTCACGTGGAGGAGAGGTTTCCTTCAACAAAGGCTTGATCGTTTCTTGGCTAACTCGGCTTTTCTTAATTCTTTCCTGATCTCCAAAGTCGAGCATTTAAACTATGCTTCCTCTGATCATAGTCATATTCTCCTTAATCTTGCTTTTATTAATAAGCCTGTCATATCAAGATTTACATTTCTCAACATTTAAACTTCTTATGATACTTTCTTAAGTACGATGCAACAGGTTTGGAATTATGATTTTGGTGGTACTCCTTAGTTTATACTTTGACAATTGCATAAAATATTGGCTGCTCATCTCCGTAAGTGGAACCACCATATTTTTTGTAATGTAGATAACAAAGTACTAGAGGTTCAAAAAGTGGTTGGTCAATAGGAGATTCAGGATATCAGTACTCCTGATATGGTGTATTATACTGCCCTTGCCCATTTGACTTTATTAGAAGCCATATATATGGAGGAAACTCTACTTCTGCAGAAAGCAAATGATCTACATTTTATGGTTGGTGATAGAATTACTAATTTTATCTATGCCTCTCTTAAACATAGAAATAACATGAATTGCATTTTAAAAATTAAGAATGTTAAGGGTCAAACCTTAACTGATTTGGTTGATACTGAGAATAGTGTTATGAATTACTTCTCGAATCTTTGTCAACATATCCTTTTACTCAACCCAGTTTATTCTAATGTTTTTATAAATGAATTTGATTACATTAATTGTCTTTCTTTAGCCCATGCTCCAGATGAAGAGGAAATTCTTTCCACTTTGAAGTCATTAGTTCCAACAAGTCCCCTGACCCGATGGTTTTTCCTCTTCTATTTTGGGACATCATAAAGAAGGAGGTTGTTAATGTTATACAAAGTTTCTTTACGGGAGCCGATCCTGTAAAATATTTCAACTATTCCTTGATTGTTCTTATTTCCAAAGGAATTGATAAAATTACTTGGGATAACTTTGCTCTATCTCTCTCATCACTGTCGTCTCAAAGGTGTTGCGTAAGATTATTGTTAACAGGTTGCAGCCTCACCTCTCACACTTTATATCTCCTCAATAATCAAATTTTATAAAAGGAAGAGAAATTACAGATAATATCTTGCTTGCCCAGAAATTGATTGAAGACCTTAAGAAGAAATGTAGAGGGGATAATATGGTTATCAAACTTGATATCAAGAAAGCTTTTGATACTATCAGTTGGGACTTCATTCTTAACGTTATTCAAGTTAAAGGTGTCCAAAGAGATTTTCCTTGCTTATTAAAAATTGGTTAGCCAATAACCACTACAGTGTTATGGTTAATGGTCAATCATATGGCTATTTTTCTGCTTTTAGAGGAATCATACAGGGAGACCCTCTATCCCCTACCATTTTTATTATTGCTTTTAATTATCTCTCACGGCTTGTTAACAATTTGCATCTGAATCATCCTCACTTTCAATACTCTCATAAATCACGTTTGTGATTAATCACCTTGCTTATGCTGATAATGCTATTTTATTCTCTAATGCTAGTAAGCCTTCTATTAAAGCTACTATGGCCCAACTTAAGAAATTTTAGGATGCCTCTGGCCTTCATTTTAACTTGGATAAATGCTCTATTTACTTTGGTGATAAGGTTAATCATAATATTGAAACTTGTGCCTCTGATAATACTGGTTGTAAAATTGCCAAGCTACCTTTGAAGTACCTTGGGGTGAACCTTCTAAGCAGGAGAAGGAAACAAACTCAAATGGATGATATTGTGGACAAATTTAAATCCAAAATCAATGATTGGAGACACTTTTTTGTCTAATGGTGGTAGGCTCGCTCTTCTTAAAAGTTTCTTATGTAGCCTTCCTTTATATTCGATGCAAGTGCTTAAAATTAAAAAGAGTATCCAGAAAACTCTTAAGGTTCTCTTCAACAAGTTCTTTTGGAGAGGCAACATATTTTCTAAGATTTGGGCTGACTGGAAGAAGAGTTGTAAGCCATGTGCTTCTGGAGGTCTTGGGTTTAAAACCCTTCAACATATTATTGACATAAATATGTGCAAACATTGGTAAAAATTTAGAGCTAAAGATTCCTTATGGTCTCAATATATGCATCACAAATACTGCACATATAGTCATCTATCTACTATCACCTCAAAAAAAGGGATTCTAAAATTTGGAAGGCAATCACTCTTGCACATAAAGTTGCTTCTCAATTCATTTTTTGGGATGTGGGGGATGGAAAAATCTCCTTTTGGAATGATCATTGGGGAGCTTTTTTATTTTTGAACTTACCTCACTCTACCTTTGAAGAAGATCTTCGGGTTTTAGACTGCTAGACTGATGGGAGCTACAACATTCCTAAATTGTGGTCTTTAGTGGGGGCGGTGGCCCCCTCTATTGTGAATATCTCGATTAATACTGAAACCAAGGATGACCCGATGTAGAAATTTTTCTCTAGAGTTTCCGTTACTAAAATGATTTGTTCTCATTTATATAGTTATCCTAAGTGGTTTTGGAGTAACTACATTTGACATCAATTTCTCTGCTCTTCTATTTCCTTCCTTCTTTGGAGATTGTTTCACAATTTCTTCCCTCTTGATGATATCCTTAAAATTAAGGGTTTGAGAATTGCTTGCTTTTGCTATATCTGTAAGAAATAGGC
Source organism: Phalaenopsis hybrid cultivar (assembly GCA_002079205.1). Classification (NCBI taxonomy): domain Eukaryota; kingdom Viridiplantae; phylum Streptophyta; class Magnoliopsida; order Asparagales; family Orchidaceae; genus Phalaenopsis; species Phalaenopsis hybrid cultivar. The sequence goes on from JXCR01139568.1 coordinate 124,535, forward strand.
TGAATCATATAACCATCTTTTTTATGAATGTACAATTGCTTGAAATGTTCAACATAGACTTGTGTGCTACTTTGGCATTCGGTGGCCTCCAAATTTGTGTCTTAAGAGTATCCTTGCAATTTGGAAACTTTCAGAACAATCTCAAAACAAACTTTCCTACTTTCCCATTACTGTTCTTTGGTTCATTTGGGTGGCTACAAATAGCCATAAGTATGAAGACTCTCCTTACACACCTAACACTATTGTTTCTCTTGTTGTGGCTAACTTTCTCAAAGTGGCTAAGGCTGTGGATAGTGCTTATAATTTGCTTCAATATGACAACGGTAGGAGAACAATTTTGAGAAATTGGAGACCACCTTCCCATGGTTGGACCAAAGTGAATATTGATGGCAGTTTTAATGGTAAAGCTGCAGAGATTGTGGCTTGTTCCGAGATTTAACTGGGCAGTGCCTTGTTTACTTTGCTTCCCCTTACATTGCTTCCTCTCCTCCAGAAACTGAAGCAATAGCTGTTATGGCAACTGTGCATGTGACAATTTCTTTTGGTTTTTTAATATTGTGCTGGAAACTGACTCTCAAAAATTGTTTCACACTTTAGCAGCTAAGATAAAATCCGTCTGGAATTTTATAATTTTGCTGAATCAGATCAATAATTTGGTGGCCACTTCTCATATTATCATTCAATATACATTTATACATAGAGAAGGTAAAGCTCTTGTGGATTGCTTAGCAAAGAGAAGGCATACTGGTATTATCATCGGAGTCACTCCACCACCACCTCTTTATAACTTATTTCATGGTGATATTTGGATGCCCTCTTTATTCGGCCTTAACGTGGTTATGGTTTATGGTTACTGGTTTTTTGGACTATTCTTTAGGAATATGGTGGATTTTTTGTTCCTATCATATTTCTGCTATTTTGCTTTCTTGCATAACTCTTTGCTACTTATTTTATATGGAGGCTGTAGAAAGGTTTCCTTCTGGTTATATTTTGATAGAAATTGCCTATTTCTTATAAATATTTGGCATTTGGCTTTTGGTTTTTGTGGGTGCTGGAATTTTTTAAACAGACTTCTTTGCCCGAGTTATACTATTTGCAAATACTTTAAAATCATGAAGGTTGGGGACCCTTAGGTGGTGTTTCTGAGATCTTCAGATGCTTTACTTTGCTGTAGTTAAGCTTCTTATATCTCTTTATTTTTGGCGCAAGATAGGGAACTTTATGTTGTTCTTATTTAGCCTTGATAAGATTAATTTTGGCTTAAAAAAATTAATTGATGGAGACACTTTGAGCTGCTCTGTTTTGATCTGGAATCTTGGGAATTCTTCCCTTTATCGTATTTCATATAAGAAGTCATGTTGCCTCAATACTGGCTACATATTTGGACTTGTAATGAAAGGCCTATGTTGGCCTCCTTTTTTTATGTTTGTTGGGTTTTCACGAGGTAGTTTTGGCCTATTTATTGGGCCCTTCCTTCTATTTAGGCTATTAGTTGGCAGGGAATGCTTTTTTTTTTGGATTTGGTGTATTTTTAATCTATTTTCCTCTACTCGGTATGATCACTGGTTACACCCTTTACCACAGATCTACCATCACTATTTGGAGGCCCATGGCTTAAAAATTTTGAGTGTTATAACTTCTTTTTTGGTTGGGGACCCAAAACACCTGTTACTTATTTCCTTGCGCAGTCATTCTGGATTTATGATTTCAATATCTTTTGCTTCTTGGGGTGCTCCAGTTTCTACATTCCCTAAAGCAGATCTACAACTTCATTTTTACTGTTAACTACCATATTGCTTTGCCATCAGGTTGATTTTGAGTTTCTGGACAGTCACACACCTTTGGTTGCTCTCTTTTTACATGTTTATATCAGGTATACTTATTTGGTTTGGTATACATTTTGTTGGGATACATTTTATTTTGGGAATGATTTCTTTTTTGTTCTTATTTTTCTCTTTTTTGTGTGGAGTTGTAATGTAGATGGAGAAACCCCTAACACTTCATGTATTTCTTTTTTTTTAGAGGGGTTCCTCTTTCCCTCCTCTTTTTTTTAACCTCCTATTTTATTAATGCGTAAGGAGCCACAGGTTGTTCTTTTAATATATATATATATATATATATAT
>JXCR01139568.1:139095-182723 GCA_002079205.1 Phalaenopsis hybrid cultivar
ATATATATATATATAATTTTGAGAAATATGATGTCTTAATTTTAAATTATGAGATCGAATCGATCTCATATATGCAATAGTTAAATAAACGAGTGCAACACCGTAATTGATGTACCTATCCCGAAGATTGGACACATTACTTAATAATGAGACTCAATTAAACAAACTATAGAATTTATGACATTTGTTTTGGTCTATGAAAAATTTTATATTGACTGATAATTTTCTCTATTTATTATGAAAGATTAGATAGGGTTTATTTTAAGCGAGGTTCTAAAGTTCCCTATAGAGGCAAACTCTTATAGTTAATTACATCTTAAGTGATCGAAGTCGCATTAGAATACTCTAGATTTAAATTAGTGGTTTTGCCTTCAAGAATTTAAAAGTTTAAGGCTTTCAAGATTGGATATTAGAGATTCAAAAGGATGTGGATCAAATAGGAACAGTTATTTTTAGGAATCCAAGGGAATAAAAAGAAGGAGATGTCACTGATCCAAGGGAAACCTCAGTTCTTCTCAAGCTATCCTATTGTTTGGCTTTAATTTTGAGAAAAAGCTTCTTTATGTTTCATCCTGCCAGTTTTACTATTTAGATCTTACATTTTCATGACATGGTCATACACATAATTTGGAAAATAGGAGGGTTTATGTCGTAACGAACAAAAACCTCAGAGCTTAAAGTGAGTTGGGCTTAAATTGCACAACATGACTGTACAAAAGCCTAAAAATGAGTTAAAGATTTATGTCATGCTAGATGAGCTACCCTGAAATTCTGTGGCTAGTTATTTAATTCTAAAGAAACTGGTTGCTTAGTCGAAGTTGTTCTTCTATACATTCTTGTCATGCTACTCACAGTGTTAGATCCAAGCTCCTTGTCGAAGTGACAGCTCCAGGTTCAAGGTTTAACGTTTTTCACTTATGAGACAGTTATGTTGTTGTTCTAGTGTTAGAGGGGTTAAAGTTGATTAGAGCGCCACAGGTTAGGATCCAACGATTCCCTCATTCGGGTACCACTATTTTCTTTTGAATTTACCTAGTCTAAACAGGTTATTGAACTCATTTAAACTTATGAGATCTTGATAGCAACCGTAGGTTACCTGATACACAAAAAAAATATGCATTGTTAGACCCATATTTTATACTTATTTTTGGTGATTGCACCTTAATGGAAGATATTTTTTATGTTTTATTGCAGGTTGTTGATTTTTAGGACTTGGAGTAAAAAGAAAGAAAAAAGATGAAATTTGGAGTCAAAATGAAGAGTTTGAAAAATTGATCAGTGCTGACGGCACCAGAATAGGCACCAACTATGTCGTTTAATAGAGATGACTAACTAAATTAAATGGCCTCTGGCGCCGATGGTGCCAGTGTCGGTGCAGGCCCTGTTTCTAGAAGATTTGAAAATTTGGATGTTTTTTGAAGAATTTTGAGATGCACCTATTGAAGAACCGACCCTAGGCTCTCTTTAGAGCAAAAATTGGTTAGAAAAAGCCCTTCCTTTGCTTCATTTTCTTCCTACGACCCTCTCATCCATCTATTGCCCCTTCGCATCTCTTCTTGCCACTTTACATCATTCCACACCATTCCACACCTTTAGTTAGTTATTTTCTTTATAGTTTTGAGTTTTTGTGGTGAATTTAAGTGTGAATTCTTCTCTAAGAAGTGTTGGAGAGAAAGAAAAGTGAGAGATTTATTCTTCCTACATTTTTTAAGTGAGGCTACAAAGATTTTCTTTGAGAAAAAGTTTCAGATAAGTGTTGCTTGTTTATTATTGTTGTATGAACTTTCTTCTATATATGAAATTTGTGTTTTTTTGTATCTTTCTTATGAACTCTAAGTAGTTTCATTTATTTTTCTCCAAACTCTGAGATATGACAAAATGAAGAGATAATTTGGATGTGCCAATGTTAAAATATAAAATAAATTGTGATGGTTTTTCAACTCCGCTTTTAATTTACTTTTTGATCTGGCCAATTGAATTGTTAAAATATGTTGTGAAATATATGATCCGGGAAATGGAGTATGAGTTTTACAATAGAGTGAAAATAAAATTTAAGTCCATGGAGGAGTATTTCGTTCATAGAGTTAAGTGCAAATAAATAGGGAAATTTACTTTGTTGGGTGTAGAATTGGAGATTTCTTGGGTGACAGACTAAAAATCCCAAAAATGATTTTAGTGTTTGAAAACTAAAGTGAGAGTTAGCCTTCACGGGAAGGGAAGTGGGAGCCAATATGTTCCAAGCCTAGCCACGAATTTAGGGACAAAACATAAGATTAGCCAATGAATTTCTATAACACTGAATCAGGGTAGATAATTAAAATTGCTCCTTTTGGCACAATACAAATTTGAACAATTTATCTCATCTCATTTCACTAAAAAGATTATTGTAGTGGGAAATATGCTTTTTCATATTATAAAACTTCATCACATAAACACAGTTTAGTAGTTACTATTTTGAACTCTACAGTTAAATTGTGCTGTTAGTCAATTATTTAGCTTTGATAGTATCTTAAACATTTGATATTAGTGACAGTAATTTCATTTTATTTTCGTGAATTTCTTAGTTAGATTACTATTTCAAATTTAACTCTTCCTCATGGGATAGATATTTGGGACTTAAATAGAAAGTATGATATTGCTTGATAACGATACATATACTTGCGTGGAATACCAACATTAAGTGCTTAATGTTATTATTCATAAAATACCACATCAAGCTTTTTGCATTGTTGTAAACCAGAGACAAAATTATAAATTTTACACAACTATAATTCCGTTGGTTAAGTTTTTGGCGTTGTTGTCGGGGAAGGTAATGATAAATTAGAAAATTTAGAGATGAAAAAATACAAAATACTAAATTTCCAAAAAAGATTATAAAAATAAAAATACAAAAAGATATATAACTATATACTTAAGAATATTTTAAAGAAATTTTTCTTTGCTTATTATATTTATTTATGTGAAATATTGGATATGAAGGTTTAGTACCTTATGATTCATAATTAGAACTTACTATTAGAAAAATTTGAAAACAACAAAAAGAAATTAAACAATTGAATGAAATGGCGAATAACTTAGATAATCAAATAAATGAACACCGACAAAGACCCTTAAAAGATTATGCTAGTCCAACAGCAGACAAATTTCACTCAACTATTCAAAACCCTAATGTTTCTGCTAATTCATTTGAGCTTAAACATGCTTTTATTCAAATGGTACAAAATAATATAATTGGAGGAACACCTGCTGAAGATCCAAACTTGCATCTTGCTAGTTTTCTTGAAATTTGTGCTACCTTTAAATATGACGGAGTATCTAATGATGCTGTTAGGCTTAGATCTTTTCCTTGTTCATTAAGGGATAAAGCTAAAGCTTGGTTAAATTCATTAGCACCTCGATCTTTTAGAACTTGGGGAAAACCATCACAAAAACTCTTGGCTAATATTTTCCGCCCTAAAAAATTGTTAAGCTGAGAAACGATATTACATCCTTTTGTCAGTTTGAAGGGGAATCAATATATGAAGCCAACGAAAAATTTAAGGATCTCCTTAGAAAATGTCCACACCATGCTTTACTAGATTGGTTAAAAATTCAAACTTTTTGCAATGGATTAGTAGGATCACTTAGATCTATTTTAGATGCGGCTGCAAGAGGATCTTTAATTTCAAAAACTTTTGATGAAGCATACTCTTTATAGAAGAAATAGCTATTAATAATTTTCAATGGCCCTCTGAACGGCTAAATCTTAAGAGAGTAGCTAGTATTAATGACTCTGATGCAATGAGTATTTTGTCAACTCAAATTGCTCCTATTTTAAAAAAGATTGATCAAATTGGAGTGAACTATTGTCAAATACCACCAGTATTAGAGGAAAATTCGCTAGACGGATAATTGATACTCAATCATCTTATGAAACTTTGAAAGCTATAAATAATCGAAATAATAATCCCTATTCTAATTATTACAACCCTGGATGGAAAAATCACCCTAATTTTAGCTGAAATAATTATAACAATTCAATGAACCCCTCAGAAAATTTAAACAATCAAGAAAATCCTAAGTATCAACTTTATTATCTATCTAGATTTAACTCTAACACTAACCCGCATGTGAAGGAAAAGAAGTTGACAATGGAAGAAGTAATGTTGAATATGGGAAATCAAATACAAAATTAAGGGGATGCTATTAGAAATATTAAAAATCAATTAGGGCATATTGCTACGATAGTTAGTAACAGACTTTTAGGAAATCTTCCGAGTACTGTGGAAGTTAATCCCGAAGATCAAAATAATGAGCAACTTAAAGCAAATCAATCAAAAAGTGGAAAATAAATTGAAATGAGAGTCTAAAGTGAAAATGAAGTTGATGAGGAGAAGGAAGAGATGGAAAGTGACCACAATGAAAATGAACAAACACAAGTTCCCTTAGAAAAATCATTACCTTCTTTTCCTCAACGAATCAAGCAGAAGAATAAAAACAAACAATTTACAAAATTTTTTGAAATCCTTAAAAAGTTAACGATAAACATTCCTTCAATTGAGGCTTTAGAATAAACGCCAAGTTATGTGAAATTTAAGAAATATATACTAAATTAGAAAAGGAAGTTTGTAGATCATGAGACCGTTGCACTCATTGAAGAGTTGTTGACCTCACTTTTGGTTGAGGTCTAGTTCTTCGTATTCAGTAGCCTAGGGTCTACCCATAGGAGTTTCCTATTGACTATTCCCAGAAAACTAGAAAAAGAACCCTCACCATTAGAAATTCCAAACTGCTCTTACTCATATTGAAGCTCTACATATTGGTCTTAACCTCAAGCCCTTAGTAGGTGGGGTCATTATGGTGGAGCTTAATGAGAGTTCCTATAAGACTGGTTGACCTTAGGATTGACCCAGGGTGATGGACTAGAGCTAAGGCACTCACTACAATCACCTCGGTCACAATCACCCAATACTCCAAACTCAAAATTTTCTTGACTTTGATCCCTTAATCCTTTGGAAAACACATGTAGATGGTCCGTTAAAACCCACGAGCCCTAGCTATGGTTTAGTTAAGACCAGTACATAGAGGACCCAAATGGGGGTTTCCATTGGTCCATGGCTTATTTACGGTGGTTGGCACCCTAATTCAACCAAAAATACCCAATTTGGCCTTTTTCCCTTAAACTCCCCCAAATTACCTAAATACCCTTGAAACCCTAAGTTTGGCCAAAATTTCCAAATTTACCCAAAATACCCAAATTTGTTCAAAAGTCATTTCAAACCTTTTAGAATTACCCAAATTACCAAAAATCACCAAAAATTACCAATTTACTAAAATACCCCTCCTTAGCAAAAAATTCCAAAGATTCCAAAAAATCACGAAAAATTCCCAAAACCTTCCAAATATTTCTGATTTACTTTTCCTCAACTACCACATGATCCAATTTGGCCAATTTGGCTATCTTTCTTCAAAACACCCAAATTGCGCTTAAAAGCTCATCTCCCCAAATCTACCTCAAATGTCCATCAAATTGGTCCCAACTTCTCGTAATTTCAAATTTAAACTTAATTTCACCTTTAATGTGACCAATATAAACCAAATCCAAGCTCAATTGGCCCATGCTTTGAGCCCAACTTTGGCCACATGACCTAATCTCACCCAATTAAACCCTTAGCCCACTCAATTTGCCATAATTTATGTTAAAAACTCTTCATAAAATTCCTAAAAATCAAACTTGACCTTCAATTGGCCTTGGCAAAACCTCAATTTCATTTAATTTAAACCTAAGTCAAAAGCCCCAAATTTTGCCCCAACGTGGCTATGCCTCCAAATTTCACCAAATTGATTGCCTTAACCTCAAAATTGGCACCCAATTCATGATAAAAACTCTTCATGAAATTCTTATAGACCATTCTCAATAATCAAATTGTACTTAGCCCAAGGCTAGCCTAAGCTAGACCCAAGTCTAGCCCAACATGCCCAAATTCACAAAAATTCCAGAATCCTTAAAATTGAAATCCCAATTAAACTCAAAATCCTTTCAATCCTTCATCAAAAAATTTCATTACAATCACCTACTTCAAATGAATCAATCAATTGGGCCAATTAACATGGATAGCCTAGCCCAAACCTAAGCTTTGAACATTTGCACCCACTTGGACCCATGCACCAAAATTGAGCTAGACATATCAAATTGGTCAAGGGAACGCCACCACAGCCAAATTTTGGACCCTATTGACCAAGAAAAATCCCATGCAATCATCTAAATGAGACATGGGCTAAGGGATCCTCAAATCAAGGGATTTCATTCAATATTTTCTTAAGCCAAGGATATTTTTGCCAAAACTGAACACCAACCAATTTAATTGTTGTGTCATATTCCCCTAGCTCACTCGAGCTCCTAGCCACCTACCCTAGCCTGGTTGGTCAGCCTAGTGATCAAAAAATGTCCAAAACAAGATCAACCCCCTTAAAATCAAATCAAATTAAAACCTAGAGGCCACCTCACCTAAATTAAAAGCTAGAGCATCTCTCCCCTCCACCTAAGTAAGCATTTTCACCCCCTAATTAGCCATTACAACCACCCAAAAGCCCATTATACAAAAAGCTCACCTACACGACTATGGAGAAAGTGCTGAAAATTTCTCAAATACAACCCTTCAAATTACTCTTAGAGCCTCTTTGAGACCTCCTAAGTGCAACCAAACCACCACATTGCCCTGAATCCCCTTGCCGAAGTTCAATTTTTTAGTTCCAAACCTTGCCGGAGACCTTCTCTCACCTCTACACTCCCCCAAAATTAAATTAAACTCACCCAAACCTTCACCACAGTGAAAGAAGGAGAAGCCCTATCAAATCCCCTTCATACAGAGTTCCTAGCATAGCTCTAGACCAACACCTGAAATTGAGCTTAGTTGAATTCATACCTAGGCCTTTAACCACAACAAGAGGCTTAATCCCTAGCCGTCTTGGTCCTCCACAAATGTGCCGAGCACCTCTGAATCGAAGCTTACCTTCTCAGATCAAAGGTATTGAACTTCTTCTCCTTTTGAGATTGTTTTAGTCCTCCATTTTATTAGAGCTAATTTAATTGCATGATTAATGTATGGATGTGTTCGTCACACCTTGACGAGCATTTAGAAACAAACCACACTTAATTTGATTAAGAAATGAGTGAGATCTTAAGCTTTGAAAATGGATGGTCCTCGGGCTAAGGCATTGGAAAAGATGTCGGGGAGGCGTCTGATCGTGCGTTTATCTCATCAATGAATGAGATCTAGCCGGACAACGCCTTCATACGTAAACCACCAGCCAAATAAGCACTGAGGTGGATGACGACGTCGAATGGGAGCGCCACATGAAGTTTCAAAGCTGCCTAGGATCTAGTCAGCGTCGTACGTTTAATTAAATAAATAGGGTATTTTCATATTTAAATAAATATCCCTAACTTTAAAAATTCATATCTTGGTGTAGAAAAATCAAAAAAATAAAATAAAAAGGCCCTCTTGCTCATTCAACAGAGGAGAATAATGTGGAAATAATTTGAAGTTTGTTTGATGCATATTATATTTTTAGTTAATTAAACACTATTTTAAGTATTTTAATTCTCCATGCATGCAGACATTTCACCATGACTTTAAATTTTGGCATGTTGTTGTTTCTGTCTTCAGGAACATCCTCTAATTTTTCCAAAGTCAAAGGATATCTCTAGGCAGAGATCCATATTTTCCCAGTTTGTGTCTATTATTTGCATAAATTAATCATAATAATTAGCATGTTGTTTAGAAAAATCCAAGAAAATTTGGGAAGGTTTGCTATGACTAGAGAACCCTTTGAAAAATATTTTATGGGTTAAGTCAATAAAGAAGCACCAAGTTTCCACCAACTGTAAAACACAAAGAAAATTAGTTTTGGGAAACAAAAAGATCTGAATGACTTAATTTTAAATCTCCACTACGATTCAAAGTTCAGAGAACTCCCCATAAAAATTTTGAAACATTTGGAGCTCATTTAATAACTCAAATTGATTTTCCAAGTTAAATGAAATTTTTGGCACAAAAATGATTTTTAATAATTAAAATGGAACTCAAAAAATTATAAAAATAGGTTTTTGGAGTTCTCTGTGATCATAGCAATTTTGTTAAAATAAATTTGAAATTAAAACAAAAACTTCATTTTTAGCCTATTTTTAATATTTAAATAATAAAAAATGATAAAAATCACAAAAGTAAAAGAAATCTTGAAAATGTTCTAAATTGTACACTAAGAACTTTGCTACAATTAGAATATTTTTCCTAATTTTTTTAAGTGAAGATATTGAATTTTGAAGCTTAAAAAAATTTTTTAAGGCTAAAAATGGATTTTCACTAAAATAATTCTAATAGTTCAAAGAAAAAAAAATGTGAAATTTGTTTATCTAGTTTCCTTGACCTCAAAAACATTTAATAAAAGTTTAAAACTTAATTCTCCATATTCAAAATATTTTGTAACAAATAAATACTCCAGAACTGAAAGTAATTTTTAAAATTCAAATATAATTCAATAAATCTTGAAATTTGGCCCCAATGCTTTTCTGGTCTAAGTCTACCTCCTTGGTCAAGTTATGGAATTTTCTTTGAAAAATCCTATTTTTGTATTAAAATAAAAATGTAAAGTAAATTAAATTTGAAAATACACAATCTCTCCTATGATGTCTTAATTGACTTATGAGTGAGGTGGAATAAAAATTCGAAAGTCATTTGAATTAAATTTGACAAATTATGAAGTAATAGAGCATTAGGGGAAAAATTCTAGTTTTGGAAATTTAGCCTTAATTAAAATTTAGGCTTAATTCAACGATGGAAAAGGGTAACCTTTGATTTTAACTAACGTATTTGGATGATTGAAACACAAGGAGATTAAATGGTAGAAACCAACCTCACTCTTTCCATAATCAAGGGATAAATTTGTAATTCCTTAAATTATAAATTAGGAAGTCTATTAAATTATATGATCTTAGACTTAGGGATATGACTTTGAAAGTTGATAACTCACAAATTTAATACCCTACTTGATGTGCAAATGATATTTAAGTGTTTTGAAAGTGAATAATTATTATCACTTAAAAATTAAACTTCTTTCAAAATAACCAAGACATCTACCGAGGTCTAAAGGGCTTCATAGTGACCTAAGCTAAATAAATTATGATCAAATCAGGATTAGAAAAGTAAACATAATTAAACACCTTTAAAACACTAGAAGCCCAAATTAAAAAGTTGGCTAAGTGACTTAATGACATTAACTTCCCCCTTTAAGGACCTTCACCCCCATAATTTCCAAAATAAATGGCAAATGATAATTATCTTACTCTTAAGGATAATTGAAACATCAATATTCATTGAGCATTAAAGGTTTTTACAGGATGGTTGATTAAGCTACAAAATAATTTTAAACAAGCTCGAGACTTTTCAGCAGGTAGGGAGAGAGAAGCATGGACCTGCTTCTTCCTCTAGACCTGTTGGATACCTTAGAGGTCTACTAATCTTAATATGTTTTGCTTGACTAAAATTGTCCTTAATCGAATTAATAGGGACCCACCAAGACATTTTAAACAAAATACAAACTTGCATTGTAAACAACGATGTCACCCTGCATGAATACAAAAACTGTCAGGATAGCTAGAAAACCAAAACCTAAACCAAAACTAAATTCAACCAAGATAAAAATCAACTCCACAAAATTTAAAATTAAAAACAACTCAAAATTTAGTCACAAACATCACAAAAGACAATAGATACAACTACATTAAGACATCTTTATCGGATGATCGGGAATCCCTCAGAGGAGATAACCTACGGCTGTTATCGAGGCTTCCCACGGTTTAAATGAAAGTATGAAACTCATTAAGATGAGTTTATTAAATTCATTTGGACTAAGTGAATCCAATTGAAAATAGTGGTGCCGAAATAAGGGAACCATGGGATCCTAACCAGTGTCGCTCTAATCAACTTTAACATCCCTTATAACATTTAAAGAACTTCAACCATATGTACACCTGATTTGACATCATAGCTTGACACCCTTGAAAACATAAACTCATCACGGTAAGGAGCTTGGATCTAGCATGGTTAGCATTACGACCATCTTCAAAAGAAAAACATGTCTTCCCCACCTAAACTAACTTCCTTCCTTAGAATCAATTAACCAAGCCATAAGATTTTGAGGTTGCTTTCTTATGCAACACAAATCCTCACCCTATCTTTAGACTTTTGTACAACCATGTTGTGCAATATAAGCCCTAGATCGTCTTACGATTTTTAGGTAATCATCCTTAACGACCTAAATCCTCACATCTTTCAGGCTATTTTTCTGATCATTTCACACAAATGTAAGCCCTGAAAAATAAAATTGGCAGAATGACACCTAAATATTTCACCACAAAATTGATGCCAAATCATATGATAGATCGAGAAGTCATCGAGGTTTTTCTCTGGATCCATGACGTCCCCTAGTTTTTCCTCCTTTGGATTCCAAAACCAAAAATGTTCCAAATTTGAGCCAATCCCATTTCACACCTCTTTGTCTGATATCATTGAAAAGTCCTATCCATTTGTCCTCCGTGAAGATAATTTTTCCTTATTTTTATCGAGAGTTTTCTTAGATGACTTTGGTCACTAAGGATGTAATTAGCTATAAGGTTTTGCCCTTATATAAAGCTCGTTCGATCCCAGCTTAATATAAAACCTATTTAATTATTCATATTTAATAGGAGAAATTGTCGGCAAATAAAATTGTTTCGCAGACCAAACAGATGTCATTAATTTCTTAGTTTATTTGATTGAGCCTTACCCTCAAGTCTTGCTCTTATCCATGGGGATAGATATAGGGTTTGATGTACAACGCTCTTTCATTTAAACTATGAAAAATGTGGGATCAGTTTGATTTCATATTTTTCTAAAATTATATATACTTATGTAGATTAAATGTCCTTTGGAAGCGGACGACGAGATTTTGATTCCATTGACCGACAACTTCTTACGGGCAATTCATCAACCAAAATAGTGCTGACAACTTTTGGTGACTCTGTTGGGGACAAGCTTTTCTCTCCATCTAAGTAAGGAAATATTGGCTTCACACATCCGTAATTTGTCAATGTCCCTCTTGGTCTGAATTACTCTTCTTCCATTGACATACTTTACCCATTTTTGTCTTGGTAAAATATGACCCACTCCTTGGACTTCAGGATTGTCTGTTCAATAACCTTTGAATAGAGGGGGGTTCAGGACCCATTAAGGACTCCTTAAATTTTCATGGGGGATTGGACCCTAAATAAATGTGTTGGTGGACTAGTTCAACATGGGCATTATGTGTTTCTAAATGGGCCCTGCACTGGGTCCTAAATACTTCACATCTCCCTTCCAAGTGTGATTTGCTATTTTGCAAATTAAATCAAATTGTGTTGTGCTGCGCGCACTTGAAAATTAACTAAAATTTTCTTGTTTTATATTATCTTTTTACTAAAAATTTTTAAATTCCCACAAACTAAGGCCTACCCAGTCTACAGATTGACCTCTATCAATTTTCAGTGCTTGCACTAAAATTACAAGGTTTTGGCCAAATAACTAACCCAGAGCTTTTTGTTTTAAAGCTGCAGCAATGGTCTATCCAACACTGACTTTTTCTTGCAACCTGTCATCGAGCCATGAAGCCCGCAATTTTGCTCATACCATTAAGTTCAGAGTTGGATTTGAAGACCTCGAGGTTATCCTCGGGAAGGCACCGTTCGTCATCATGAACTTCACCACTCCAGAAGTTCAGGAGCCGTCTGTTCAGTTTAACCTGAACTGTCTTCATGACTTCCCTTCTTACAAAAAGGCCAAGACTACTGTTGCAACAACAACAACCAAGCTCGTTGTTCCCATTGCTGCTAAGGGGAAAGAAGTATTGATCATTGAAGATCCTACTGAGGGATTAGTTGTCTCGCCACCACTATTTGAAATAGGGTCAAGTTTAAGAACTACACCACTAATCCAAACTCAAAGGAGAAATTGCAGTAGGAGAGTTTGGAAGGCTACTAAAGCACAAACTCTTAAGGAAATACCTATTGAGAAAAAGCCTCACCAAGAGGAGTTAGAATTACCAGAAGTATATCTACTTCTAGAAGGAAGTAGATTCCATCCTTTAATGGATACCAATGGATACAAGAGTATTCAGAAAATTTTTGTTGCATTACCAATGCTTCATGGATAGGATGTGGAGAAAAAGAAACGTGCTTCTATCACCCGAGTAAGTTCAGTTTTTCAGAGATTAGCCACCAAAGAAGTGTTCAGTCAACGAGTTACTTAAATGAGTGGGACATACAATTTCCCCTCCTATGAAGAGAGAAATTTTAATGGACGTCAAATCTGCTAAACATTCTCAGAAGTTAACTGAAAGTTTGTTTGCTCATATTCCCGTCTAGTTCCATTTGGGAAGCTGAGTTGATATCGCTATTGTCACCACAGATTCTACCACTATCAGGACCACAGAGCATCAACCAGTTAAGTTAATACTATGTCCAAGAATTCTACCGAGCACACACCACAAAGAAATTCCTAAAATTTTATAGGAAAAGATGAAGAAATTACCTGGTACCATAGTTAGTCTGCAACATGAGGAGCATACTTCTCCTCGATAACCTTGATTTTTCTGGTAGGACTCCCCCTCCTGATACATCATTGTCAAAGAAGAAGGTGTGGATACCCAAGGTCGCTGTACCAATATAGTCCAGTAAGCCCGCAGAGCAAGAATGTGGAATGAAGCTAGGGTCTAAAGTATCTGACATTGTCGCAACATTTGCCAGTGAGATGGAAGAGCAAGAGATGGAGACCCAGCGGGGTCCTTCAATATTAGAACAATTAAAGAATCAATGATCGAAGAAAAAGTTGAAAGGCTCAGAGTTGAGATTTCTAAGTTGGCTCGAGAGCACGGAGTCTCCATCAATAATGATGATGAAAATTTTGATTATAATGACTACCTTGAAAAAGATTTTATGGATGTCCATGTCATCAAAACTAGGGCAGTTGCATCTGCACGCGAGGTTCAACCTCTTGTTGAAGAGAACACCGTAGATGTGCTGTGTAGGGTTATTCTCCAAAGGGATGAGAAAGTCAACCAACTAAGGAAAAGGATATAAGAGATGGCTGCCGCCATGGCCACTATTCAAGGGCCATCACAAGCACCGAACTAGCCTCTCTGGAGATCAGCCAACCAGAAATCATACATATCATGGATGAAAGAAGAGAACTTGCCTTAGCAAATGAAAATGAGCAACAAAAGAAGGATTCTCCATCGAGTGTCATACCAAAGAAAGAATTTATGCAAAAGATTGAGAAAGGAGGTCTTAACCAAATTTAAGGGTAGTATGTTGATTTTAAATTTTTGACCCTATCTGGATGAATTTGATGTCGTACCCTTCCCTTGTGGTTTCATGGCCCCAAACTTTATGATATTTGATGGGACTAGAAATCCCAGACAACATATGGATTCACAACCCTATCTGAGCCAGTTGTGGCAACACAAAGAATAGTGAAGCTTTGCTTTTCCAATAGTTCGTCAGTAGCTTGGCAGAGATCACATTCGATTAGTATGCCGATTTGCCCAATGAATCAATGAAAATCTTTTCCAAGCTGGAAAAATTATTTGTGAAAAGATTTACTTCAACACAACCTGTCTCTATAGTAGAACTCATGATAGAAAAGCAAAATCCCAATGAGACTTTTGTGGACTATATTTTGAGGTGGAGAAACCTTCAAAAACATCATGCAATTGAGATTTTACTCAAAAGCATCCATGGGCCAGTAGCATTCATGCTCAAGGGACTCACCATCAAATCCTTCGAGATGCTACTCAGTAAAGCTAGCAGACTTCAAAAAGAAATCAAACATATGGATTCACACGAGAAGTCAAGGGAAATCAGAGTGTTTGAAAAGAAATCAAGAATAATAGCCGCTGTTGATAATAGAAAACAACCAATGAAGATATATGCAGAAAATCCTCGTAAATCTTCATCAAAATAGGCTCAGAAACAGAATAGCCAATCTAGCGAGCGACCGCCTCAAGGAGAATCATATCAAATGAAGAATAAGAGAATATATTTGGTAGAACGATAGAAAATGGTGTATTCTTTCAAAGATGAAGCCGTGTCTAAAATGTTCAGAAGTTATATGAAGAAGTCCGAGTTCAGACTATTAGATCCAAAGAAGCCCAAAGAAGTTAACAATAAAGATGAACCAAATTATTGCCCATACCATAGATTGATGGGGCATACTATAGAAGAATGCTTCATCTTTAAGGATTGGCTCGATAAAAATCTCAAAGAAGGAAATATAACAATCTCGAAAGAATATTAAAGGGAAAGCTGAAAAAGGTTCCATAAATATGATTTTAGCTAAGCAAATTTCACCAATTTATCCATTTACTGGAGAAGAGGGATGGAGTACGACCTGGGATGAGCTCAAGAGGGTCCTAAACCAAATACAAAATTCATCAAAACAATCTTCTGCATATATCAAAAAAGATGAATGGAATGAAGTTTGAAGCAAATTGTCCAAGAAAATATTGAATCAAATCCAGAATGCATCAAAACAAGCCTCTGTTCAAATTCTTCAGCCTACAAAGCCTAAGATTGAGATTCCGCCACAAGAGTCATCATCCTCAAAGGCAAAAAAAAAGAACACTACCACTATGAAGATTGATAGCACGGGGAGTAGGATAGGGACTGCCTCTACTAGATTGGTCTTCTCGGATTCGGGGAAGAAAATCCTCAAACCCTTGACTTTGTATGATTATCTTTTTATCCCTCTAGGATCTTATGAATATAATGATTGTGATTTTAGCTACATTTTAACTGTTTCTAGTGATGACGTAATCGATTATGACAAATCTAACTTCGATCTCAATCACCAAAATAATTTTGATTTGGTTTAAAACCCCAATTTTGACCATATGACCTAATCTCACCAAATTGAATCCATAGCCTAGTCAATTGGCCTCTATTAATGTTGCAAAATCTTTAAGACATTACTATACATCAAAATCAACCATCAATTGGCATTGGTAAAGCCTCAAATCCATTTGATTTTGGCCTAAATAAAANCCAATCTTTCAAATCAAACTTTAGAGGTTGAGCATTCTACATCCGATTCCGCGTTGCTTTAGGTTCTCATCCCATTGTAAACTTTCAAATCAAATTTTAGAGGTTGAGGATTCACATCCAATTCCGCGTTGCTTTAGGTTCTCATTCTATTACAATCTTTTAAATCAAATTCTAGAGGTTGAGGATTCTGCATCCGATTCCATGTTTCTTTAGGAGTTCATCCTACCGCAATCTTTCAAATCAAATTCTAGAGGTTGAGGATTCCACATCTGATTCGGTGTTGCTTTAGGTTCTCATCCTATTGCAGTCTTTCAAATCAAATTCCAGAGGTTGAGGATTCCACATCCGATTTTGCGTTGCTTTAGGTTCTCATGGCTATTGCAATCTTTGAAATCAATATTCTAGAGGTTGAGGATTCACATTCGATTCCGCGTTGCTTTAAGTTCTCATCCTATTGCAATCTTTCAAATCAATATTCTAGAGGTTAAGGATTCACATCCAATTTCGCGTTGCTTTAGGTTCTCATCCAATTGCAATCTTTCAAATCAAATTCTAGAGGTTGAGGATTCACATCCGATTCCATGTTGCTTAGGTTCTCATCCTATTTCAATCTTTCAAATCAAATTCCAGAGGTTGAGGATTCACATCCGATTCTGTGTTGCTTTAGGTTCTCTTCCTATTGCAATGTTTCAAATAAAATTCTAAAGGTTGAGGATTCTACATCTGATTCCGTGTTTCTTTAGGTTGTCATCCTATTGCAATCTTTCAAATCAAATTCTAGAGGTTGAGGATTCTACATCCGATTCTGCGTTGCTTTAGGTTCTCATCCTATTGCAATCTTTGAAATCAAATTCTAGAGGTTGAGGATTCACATCTGATTCCGCGTTGCTTTAGGTTCTCATTCTATTGCAATCTTTCAAATCAAATTATAGAGGTTGAGGATTCTACATCTGATTCCGCGTTGCTTTAGGTTCTCATCCTATTGCAATCTTTCAAATAAATTCATAGAGGTTAAGGATTTTACATCCAATTCTGCGTTGTATTAGGTTCTCATCCTATTGCAATATTTCAAATTAATTCAAGAGGTTGAAGATTTTACATTCGATACCGCGTTACTTTAGGAGCTCATCGTATTGCAATCCTTCAAATCAAATCTAGAGGTTGAGGATTTTACATCCGATACCACATTGTTTTAGGAGTCCTTCCTATCACAATCTTTCAAATCAAATCCTACGATATACTAGAGCTTAAGGATTTTATATCTGATTCCGCGTTGTTTTAGGAACCCCTCCTATGGCAATCTTTCAAATCAAATTCAATGATATTCTTGAGGTTGAGGGAATAAGCCCTTCGATTAATTCAAGACATCCTATTATCATCTTTTGAAATTAGTTTTAAGACCACCTTAAATAGATTATGGCATTTGATTCTCTTTAGGGATTGATACCCGAATTTCAACTCTCACCTCGGGGTACACTTACATATTGTTTCCCATCCCTTATAAATAAATGAAATTTCATAACTCAAAATTCACTCTCCAATCCCCAGTGAGAGTCTCTACTCCTTAATTTCAACCAAACGATCACCTGCTAATTCCCCGGTAGAAACAAATCGCACACACAACTCTACACATACTTCCGTGTCTGTTGACTTAGGAGTTTGTATTGGTTTTTGTTGATCTCATTGGTCAATGCCAATACGTGCGGTGTACTTTCCCAGCACGCCACACCTATTGGGGGTCCATTTGTTGGCCTCAATTTTTGTTGAGGTTTAGTTTTTCCTCTTTAGTAGCCTAGGGTCTAGCCATAGGACTTTTTCGATTGACTATTCCTAGAAAATTAGACTTCAAACCCTCACCACTAGAAATTCCAAACTTTTCTCTACTCAACCTGAAGTTCCACATGTTGGTCTCAACCTCTAAGTACTTAGTAGGTGGGGTCACTATGGGGGAAATTCAAGATGAGTCACCCTTAGGATTGCTAGACCTTAGGGTTGACCTTGGGTGTTGGTCTGGAGCTAAGGCACTCACTACACTAATTTGCACCCACAATCGCTCACAACCCTGAACTCAAATTTCTAGCCTAGAGCCCTTGATCTTTTGGGATACTCATGTAGATGATCCCCTAAACCTACTAGCCCTAGGGCTATGGCTTGGCTAAGACCACTATGTAAAGGACCCAAAATGGGGTTTCCATTGGTCCATGGCTTATTGGTGATGTTTGGTACCTCAAATCTACCAAAATACCCATCTTGGCCATTTACCCCGAAAACACATCCAAATTACCAAAATACCCCTCCATAGCTAAAAATCCTAAAAATTCCAATAATTTCAAGAAATTTCCAATAAATCCCAAATATTTTCAATTTCATTTCTCTTAATTACCTCATGATCCAATTTGGCCAATTTAACCATCTTTAACCAAAATCTCCAAATTGCCCTTTAAAAACTCAAATTTCCCCAAATCCAACACAAATGTCCATCAATTGAGTCTCAATTGACCCAAATTCCAATCCTAAACTCAAATTAACTTTTTATATGACCAAAATAAACAAAATAAAAGCTTAACTGGTCCATGATTTGAGCCCAATTTTGATTTGGGTCAAAACCCCAATTTTGACCATATGACTTCATCTGACCAAATTGAACCCATAGCCTAGTCAATTGGCCTCAATTAATGTTGCAAAATCTTTACCTCACTAAATTGAAACCACAGTCTAGTCAATTAGCTAATTAAAATTGATAAAATCTTTATAACATTTCTATACATCAAAATCAACCATCAATTGACCTTGGTGAAGCCTCAAATCCATTTGATGACATTCCTATACATCAAAATCAACCATCAATTGGCATTGTTGAAGTCTCAAATCCATTTGATTTATAATATACATCAAAATCAACCATCAATTGACCTTGATAAAGTTTCAAATCCATTTTATTTTGGCCTAAATCCAAAATTCCCAAATTTAGCCCCAAATTGGCTAAGTCCCCAAATTTCACCCAATTGATTGCCTTAACCTCCAAATTGGCATCCAATTCATGTTGAAAACTATTCATGAGGTCCCTATTGACCATTTANAAGTTGGCATCAAATTCATGTTGAAAACTCTTCATGAGGTTCATATTGAACATTTAAAATAATTAATTTGGACTTAGCCCAAGGCTAACCCAAGCTAGACTCAAGCCTAGCCCAACATGACCAAATTGATTAAAATTCAAAGTTCCCTCAAATTGACCCTTCAATTGGACTCAAAACCCCCTCCATCCTTCACCAAAGTTGTTCCTTATGATCATATACAACAAATGAAATAATTCGTTGAGCCAATTGACATGGCTAACCTAGCCCAAACCCAAGTTTTGGTCATTTGCCCGCACTTGGGCCCATGCACTAAATGTGACCTAACCACCCTAAGGCCACCAAATTAACTCCACCACAGCCATTAGNACACATCCATCCTTCACCAAAGTTGTTCCTTATGATCATCTACACCAAATTCAACAATTATTTGGGCAATTGACATGGAGAACCTAGCTCAAACCCAAGTTTTGGTCATTTGCACCCACTTGGACCCATACACTAAATGTTACCTAACCACCTTAAAGCCACCAAATTAACTCCACCACAGCCATTACTTGGACTTAGTGACCAATCCAAGCACCATGAAATCACCTAAATCAAGCCATGGACCAAAGTTTCTCCAGATTAAGGGATCTTATTTCCAAAAATGCACATGCTTAAGATATCTTTGCCAAATCCAAACACATTTGCATTATATTATTGTGATGGATTCCTCTGGGTTCCCTGAACTCCTAGCCATCGTTCCCTGGCCGGCCGGCTAGACTATTGGCCAGAAAAGCCCAAAACCGAGAGCCACCCCCATGGAACCTCACCCAAATCAAACCTAGAGGCCAGCTCATCCATAAACTATGGAGCTCCTCTGCCCTGAGAGCCACCCCCATGGCACCTCACCCAAATCAAACCTAAAGGCCAGCTCATCCAAATCAAACTATGGAGCTCCTCTGCCCTCCACCTAAGCACCACAATGCACCCGAACTTATTCCCTGAGAGCCACCCCATGGCCATTTTTATAAAAACTCACCTCCCACGGCTATGGGAGGTGCGCTGAAATTTTCTTAGAGAGGCCTCTCCAAACTTCACACAGAGCTTCCCTAAGATCCCTTCAGTGCATTCCAACCAAAGAGGCCTCTCTAAACTTCACACAGAGCTTCCCTAAGATCCCCTCAGTGCATTCCAACCATTTCCTCAGGACAGAACCCAATACACCTCCACAGTCCACCAAACTCAAATGAACTTCACCCACACCTTCACAAAAATGGAAACTAAATCCCCATAAAATTCCCCTTCCACAGACCCTCTACCATAGCTCTAGACCAACACCTGAAATCAAGCTTGGTCGAATTCATACCTAGGCTTTACACCAAGACTAGGGACTCAATCCCTAGCCTTCTTGGACCCCAACGAACGTGCCGAGTTCCTCTGATTGAAGTCTATTATCTCAAAACAAAGGTATAAAACTCCTCCTCCTCCCGAGCTTATTTTGATTCTCCATTTACTTAAGCTTGATCAAAGTATAAAACTCCTCCTCCTCCCGAGCTTGTTTTGATCCTCCATTTACTTAAACTTGATTTCATTGCAGCTGAGCCATATGGATGTGTTTGTCTCACTTAGACGAGTCCATAGGATCAAACCCGAAGTGATTTGGTTGAGTCTAGGCTGAGATCTTAAGGTTTTAGTGTGCACGGGCACGGGATCATCCTATCAGGGACGATGATGGGGAGCCGTCTGATTGAGTGTGTATCAAATGAACGGGGGAGATTAAGTCAGACATAACTTCGGGACATAAACAGCGAGCCGAGTCAGCAAGCTACGTGGATGGCAGAGTCCAACTAGAGCGCGCCACGCATGCCTTCGTAGCTGCCTAGGATCTAGTTAGCACACACTGTTTAAATATATAAATTGGGTTTTTTCCTATTTATTTAAATACCCTTAACTTAGAAAATACATAACTTTGTGTAGAAAAATCACAAAAATAAAATAAAAATACCCTCTTGCTCAGTGAACAGAGGAGAATAATGTGGAATAATTCTCAAGTCCATTTGATGCATAAAATTTTTTTAATTAAATTTGGAATCATTTGATTCTCCATGCATATTGACACATCACCTTGGCTTAAAATTTTGACATAGAATCATTTGATTCTCCATGCATATTGACACATCACCTTGGCTTGAAATTTTGACATATTGTTTAAATACTATTTGGAATCATTTGATTTTTCATGCATATTGACACATCACCTTGGCTTGAAATTTTGACATATTGTAATCAGGGGAAACTAATCTATGATTTTTCCAAAGTCGGAGAAGGTCCCAATACAGAGACACATCATTACCTTAAAATAATTATAGAAATTAGCTTATTTGTTATTAAATCCCAAGAAAATTTTGAAAAGTCCAGCATGACTAGAGAAACCTTTGAAATAATTTCATCGGTCAAGTCATTTAAATTATCCTTAAATTTTCCAAATACTAAATCACTAAGATAATTAATTTTGGAAAATATAAACATTTAAATGACTTGATTTTTTATCTCCACTGTGATTTATGATCCAGGGACCTCATCATAAAGTTTCAAAATATTTTGAGTTCATTTGATACCTTAAGTTTATTTTTAAAGATAAACATCACTCTTAACATTTAAATGATTTTTAAAAAATCAAAATATAACTCAAAAATTATGAAACTTAGTTTTTGAGTTCTCTGTGATTAGGGGTATTTTCTAAAAATAAAATGATATTTAAGATAAAAATTTGATTTTTTAGCCTATTCTAAATATTTAAATAATTAAAAATTCATAAAAACTATAAAAATAATAAAACTCATGAAAATGTTTCTAAATTGTTTCCTAATCACTTAGAAACAATTTGAATAGTTTTCCTGATTTTCTAAATAAAAATATTCATTTTCAAAGCATAAAAATAATCTTTAAAGGCTAAAAATAAATTTTTCACTAAAATAATTCCAATAAATCAAGGACAAATAAAAAAAATATAAAATTTGCTCCTCTAAGTTCTTTGACCTTAGAGAGATTTTTCAAAAATACAAAACTTAATTTTCACCATTTAAAATATTTTATTTTTATTAAATAGTTGATAATTTAAAATAATTCTAATAAATCACAGAGAATTCAAAAAATTGTGAAATCTGATTCAAAGGCTTCTCGGGTCTAAGTATAATTCCAGTAAAAATTTCAAGGGATTATAATTTACCTTGGTCAAGTTAGGAATTTTTTTTGAAAATTCCTATTTTTACATTAAAATAACTATATAAATTAAAATAAATTTTTAAAAATCACATTTTCTCCTCTGATGTTTCAATTGACCAATGAAGAAGGTAGAATAAAAAATTCAAAGTCATTTGAGTTAATTTGACAAATTATGAGGTGTTAGAGTCTTATGGGCAAATGTATAATTTTGGAAATTTTGCCTTAATTAACATTTAGGCTTAATTCAAGGAGGGAAAATGGGTAACTTCTAATCTTAATCAATTTATTTTGATGCTTTGAAACACAAAGGGGTTAATTGTAAGAATCAATCTCACTTTCTTAATTAAGATTGATAAATTTCTAAATTATTAAAATTTGGAAGTTTATTCCAATCTCACTTTCTCAATTAAGATTAATAAATTTTTAAATTATTAAAATTTGGAAGTTTAATAAAATTAAATGATCCTAGACTTAGGGGTATAATTTTTTAAACCAATAATTAATCGATTTAATACCCTCTATCTTGATTTTCAGATAAAATCCAAACTATGAATCATGACCACTTAAAGCTTAACGCTTTTCAAAACTAATTAAGACACTCACCTATGTCTTAAGGGCTTAGTGGTGTCTTAGGCTAAATCAAAAATTGATTAAAAAAACATTAGAGAAATAAACATAATCAAACATCTTTGAAACACCACTAAGCCCAATTAGGATTAAAATTATGTGTTCAAATTACACTAACTTGCCATTTTAAGGGTCTTCACCCACATAATTTTCAAATTAAATAATAAGTGATAACTACCCTATTCTTAGGGATAATTGAGACAACAATTGTCACTGAGTAATGAGGGTATTTACAGGATGAATCATTAAGCAACATAATAAGTTTAAATGGACTCGAGGCTTTTCACTAATTAAGGATATTTACAGGATGAACCATTAAGTAACATAATAAGTTTAAATGGACTCGAGGCTTTTCACCATGTGTTATGGACCTGCTTCCCCCTCCTAACTCGTTGGATACCTCAGATGCCTATTAAACTTAATGTTCTACGCTCAATGAAATCATCCTTAATTAAACTTTTAAGGACTCACTAAGATATGACATAGGGTTAGGAAAATTACCAAAATTTTACCTTTCCTGCTCTTCATAAACTACCTTAACATGCATTTTAAGTTTCAGGTGGTGGAACGAGAAGACCCGCCAGGTACACTTTTACAGTTTTCAGCGCTATTTTTCTTGTACTATCATACTGTACTTTTATACCTGCAAATTTGCATACTAAACAACGATGTCACTCTGCATGAAAACTGAAGCCAAACATTAGGATAGCTTGGGAAGTCATGGAGGTTCTCCTCTGGATCCATGACATCCCCTTGTTCTTCTTCCTTTGGATTCTACAATAAAATGTTCCAAATTTGAACCAATCCCCTTTCACACCCTCCTCCTTTGGATTCTACAATAAAATGTTCTAAATTTGAACCAATCCCCTTTCACACCTCTATGTCCGATCTCATTGAAAAGTCCTACCCTTTGAAACTCCTTGAAGATAGTATTTCCTGATTTTTATCGAGAGTCTTCTTAGGTGATCAGATTTCGTTGAAGAGTCCCACCATTTGAAATTCCTTGAAGAAAATTTTTCTTGATTTTTATCGAGAGTCTAGTTAACTGACTTTGGTCATTTAAGATATAATTAATTATAAAGGCTTGCCCTTATAGGAAGCATATCGGAACCCAGCTTAATATAAACCCTATTTAATCCTTTATATTAAATAGGGGAACTTGTCGGCAAATACAAAGGATTAGCAGACCAAACAAACGTCATACTTTCCTTAGTTTATTTGATCAAGCCTCATCCTCAATTTTTGTGTTTATCCTTTGGGATAGATACAGGATTTGAGGTATAGTACTCTTTCATTTAAAACTATGAAAAATATGGGGTCAGTTTGATTTCATACTTCAATGCCCTTCCGAAGCGGGCGATGAGATTTTAATTTCAGCGACCGACAACTTCTTACGGGCAACCCCACAAACCAACCCAAAATATCACTAACAGGCCTACACTTAACCAGTTGCACTTATTGGAGCAGATGAATGAAGTTTCTTTCAAAAATTTGTCTGTTTGTTCAATTGCCTTTTGGTGCGATGGATATAAGCCTCAGACCATGCATTGGTTCAGGATTACAATGAATAAAGAACGAAACAACAAAATTTGACAATAATAAAATAAAAATAAAAATAATAATAAATAAAATAACCAACAAACAAACAATAAAACAAATCTCTTTTGAAAAAAAATCAACCAACTAAAATTAAATTTTGAAAAAATATTTTGATAATTAAACATGATAAAAAAAACAAGAAAAGAAAATAAATCTGTTGAGTTGATCTCTCGATTTTAAGGTCTCCTACTCTTTGCTCGTGCAACACAACTATCTTTGTCTGCACTAATTCTCTTAACATCCCTGTGGTGTTTCACGTTATGCACAAAACCTCACAAAATTTAACAAATCTTCTTCAACAATGTCAACCTTTTTACATGACACATATCTTTGGATTCAACATCACCAATTTTTATTTTCCAACCAGTCCTTAACTTCTGATTCACTTCTTTGAGGTCGGTCCTTACTTTCTGACACTCTCTTTTGAGATTGATCATCAACTTTCAATTCTCATTTTTTAAATCAGTCCTTAACTTCTGATTCACTCCTTTTGAGGTTGGTCCTCACCTTTTGACACTCTCTTTTGAGATAAATCATTAACTTTCAATTCTCAATTTTTGGAATCAGTCTTTAACTTCTGATTCCTCACTTTTTGAGGTCGGTCCTCACCTTCCGAGTCTTTTACCAAGACTGATCATTAACTGCCAATTCTTATTTTCAAAATCATTCCTTAAGATTCTTCCTTCTGAAGTTGGTCATCACCTTCTGACACTCTCTTTTGAGATTGATCATTAACTTTCGATTATCATTTTTGAATAAGTCCATAACTTCAGATTCACTCCTTTAAGGTTGTTCCTTACCTTCTGATACTCTCTTTTGAGATTGATCATTAACTTTAAATTCTCATTTTTGAATCAGTCCTTAACTTCTGATTCACTCCTTTGAGGTCAGTCCTTAGCTTTTAATTTCTTCCTTTCATGATCAGTCTCTAACTTTCAACTCTCTCTTTTGAAATTGATCATTAACTTTCAATTCTCATTTTGGAATCAGTCCTTAACTTCTGATTACTCTCTTCTCTCAAGGTTGGTCCCTAACTTCTAACCCTCTTTTAAAATTAATGCCTAAACTTCAATTCCCACTTCGAGGTCAGCACTTACATACTGATTCCCATCCTCTATGGACCCTTGAAATCTGATAACTCAGAACCAACTCTCTAATCCCTGACGAGAGTTCCTCCCTCTTAACTTTTATCAAATATTCATGTGCTAATTCCCCAGCAAAATTAAATAACACACACAATTCTACACTTTTGTGTCTATTAACTTTGGAGTTTGTATTGGTTTTTTCTTATCTCATCGGTCAATGACAATGTGCACGGTGTGCTTGTCCAGCACACTACACATATTTGCGATCCATTTATTGACCTCACTTTTTTTTGAGGTCTAGTTCTTCCTCTTTAGTAGCCTAGGGTCTTGTCATAAGACTTTCCTTTTGACTATTCCTAGAAAACTAGAAAAAGGATTGCTCACCATTAGAAGTTCCAAACTCCTCATTACTCAACTTGAAGCTCAACATATTGGTCCTAACCTCTAGGTCTTAGTAGGTGGGGTCATTATGAGGGACCTCAAGGGACTTCTCATAGGAATGTTTGACCCTAGGATTGGCCCTAGGTTTTGTTTTAGTACTAAGTTGCTTACTACAATCACCTCACTCACAATCACTTAATACCCTAAACCCAAAATTTTCTGACCTTTGATCCCTTAATCCTTTAGGAGACTCATGTAGATGGTCCCTTAAAACCCACTGGCCCTAGGCTAGGGTTTAGTTAAGACCAGTACATAGAGGACCCAAATGGGTTTTCCAGTGGTTCAAGGCTTATTTATGTAGTTGACACCCCAATTCTACCAAAAATACCCAATTTGGACTTTTATTCCTAAACTCCCCCAAATTACCTATATACCCTTGAAACCCTAAGTTTTGGCCAAATTTCCCAAATTTACCCAAAATACACAAATTTGCTCAAAAGATATTCCAAAACTTTTGAAAATACCCAATTACCCAAAATCACAAAGAATTACCAAATTACCAAAATACCTCTCCTTAGCCCAAAATTCCAAAAATTCCAAAAAATCCCAAAAATTTCCAAAGCCTTTAAAATATTCCCAATTTCATATTTCTCAACTACCACATGACCTATTTTGGCTAATTTGACCACCTTTGTTCAAAACCCACAAATTGCCCTTAGAAGGCACAATCTCCTCAAATCCACCACAAATGTCCATCAAATTGGTCCCAATTTCCCCCAATTTCAATCCTAAACTTAAATTCACCTTCCAAGTGATAAATTTAAATTAAATCCAAGCTTAATTGGCCCATTCATTGAACCCAATTTTTATTTTGGTCAAAGCCCCAATTTTAGCCACATGACCTAATCTCACCCAATTAAACCCATAGCCCACTCAATTCACTTGAAAACTCTTCATAACATTCCTAAACATCAAAATTGAACTTCAATTGGACATCGTGAAACTACAATTTCATTTAATTTAAAGCTAACTCAAAAGCCCCAAATTTCGCCCCAACATGGCTATGCCTCCAAATTTCACCAAATTGATTGCCTTAACCCCAAAATTAGCACACAATTCATGTTGAAAACTCGTCATGACATTTTTACATACCATTATCAACAATAAATTTGGACTTAGCCCAAGCCTAGCCTAAGCTAAACCCAAGTCTAGCCCAAGATTCCCAAATTGACCAAAAATAAAAAATCCATAAAATTGAAACCCCAATTCAACTCAAAATCCTTTCAATCCTTCACCAAAAATGTTCAATACAATCACGTACATCACATGCATCAATCAATTGGGCCAACTGACATGGCTAGGCTAGCCCAAATCCAAGCTTTGGTCATTTGCACCCACTTGGATCCATGCACCAACATGTCAAATTGGTCAAGGTCAGGCCACCAAAGCCAATTTTTGGACCCTATTGACCAAGAAAAACCCGATGGAACCACCCAAATGAGCCATGGACCAAGGGATCCACAAATCAAGGGATTTCATTCTATATTTGCTTAAGCCAAGGATATTTTTGCCAAAACTAAATACCAACGCATTTAAATTCTGTGACATATTCCCCTGGCTCACCTGACCTCTTAGCCACCTCCCCAGGCCTGACCGGCCGGCCTAGTGGGCGAAAAATTTCAAAACTGACAGCCACCATGATGGAATAAATACCAATTAAAACCAAGAGGCCATCTCACCAAAATTAAATGTCAGAGCCTCTCTGCCTTCCATCTAAGCAACCATTTTCACCCCTCTCCAATTGTCCACGACAGCCACCGAAAAGCCTATTTTATTAAGAGCTCAATTCCACAGCCATGGAGGGAGTGCTAAAAATTTCTCAGAGAGAGCCCTTCAAAATACTCATAGAGCCTCTTTGAGACCTCATCAGTGCAACCCAACCACCATCTTGCCCTGAATCCCCTTGTTGGAGTTCAAATTTTGAGCTGAAAACCTTGTCGGAGACAATTAGAGCTCTCCACACCTTTACACTCCACCAAAATCAAGTTAAACTCACCTACACCTTCACCACAAGGAAAGAAGGAGAAGCCCCATCGAATCCCACTCATATAGAGCCCCTAGCATAGCTCTAGACCAACTCCTGAAATCAAGCTTTATCAAATTCATACCTAGGCCGTAGACCACAACAAGAGGCTTAATCCTTAGCCTCCTTGGACCTCCATGATTTTTCCGAGTACCTCTGATCAAAGTTTCCCTTATCAAAGCAAAGATATTGAACTTCTCCTCATCTGGAGCTTGTTTTAATCCTCCATTTGATTAGAGGTAATTTAATTGCATGATTACCGTATAGATGTGATTATCACACTTATACGAGCATTTAGAAGCAAACCACACTTAATTTGTTTAAGAAATAAGTGAGGTCTTAAGCTTTGAAAATGGATTGTTCTTGGGCTAAGGAATTTGACACAATGATGGGGAGCTGACCGATCGCGTGTTTATCTCATCAACGGATGAGATCTAGCCAAACAACACCTTCTTACGTGAGTGGCGGGCCGAGTTAGCGCTGAGGTGGATGGCGACATCAAATGGGAGCGTGCAATGTAGAGTTTTAAAGCCGTCTAGGATCTAGTTAGTGCAGTGCATTTAAATAGATAAATAGGGTATTTTCTGATTTAAATAAATAACCCTAATTTTAAAAATCCATATATTGGTATAGAAAAATCACAAAAATAAAATAAAAATACTCTCTTGCTCAGTGAACAGCGGAGAACAATGTGAAAATAATTTGAAGTTTTTTTATGCATATTTTATTTTTAATTAATTAAACACTTTTTTTAGTATTTTAACTCTACATGCAAGTAAACATTTCACCCTGAATTTAAATTTTGGTATGTTATTGCCTCTGTCTTAGAGAACATCCTCTGATTTTTCCAAAGTCAGAAGATATCTCTAGACAGAGATCCATATCTTCCAAGTTGATGTTTATTATATGCATAAATTAATCATATTAATTAGCATGCTCCAAGAAAACTTTAGAATGTTTGTTATGTTTAGAGAACTCTTTGGAAAATATTTCATGGGTTACGTCATTAAGAATGCACCTAATTTCCACCAACCCTAAAATACAAAGAAAATTAATCTTGGGAAACACAAACATCTCACTGACTTAATTTTTAATCTCCACTGTGATTTAAAGTTCAGGGAACTTCCCATAAAAATTTCAAAACATTTCGAGCTCATTTAATAACTCAAATTGATTTTTCAAGTTAAATGACATTTTTTGCACTAAAATGATATTTAATAATTAAACTATAACTTAGAAAATTATAACAATTAGTTTTTGGAGTTCTTTGTGATGAGAGGAATGTTTTAAAAATAAATTTAAAACTAAAAAAAAAACTTCATCTTTAGCCTTATTTTAATATTTAAATAATTAAAAAATGATAAAAATAAAAATAAAAATAAAATTCATGGAAATGCTTTAAATTGTTTCCTAAGAACTTATGGACAACCAAAATATTTTTCCTAATTTTCTAAGTGAAGATATTGAATTTTGAAGCTTAAAATAAGTTTTAAAGGCTAAAAATGGATTTTCACTAAAATTAATTCTAATAATTCAAAGAAAAATTAGAAAAACATCAAATTTATTTCTATGGTTTCCTTAACCTCAGATAAACTTAATAAAAATATAAAACTTAATTCTCCACTTTGAAAATATTTTGTAATTAATAAATACTCCAGAAAATAAAATAATTTTAAAAATTCAAATATACATCAATAAATCATGAAATTTGGACCCAATTATTCTCTGGTCTAAGCCTACCCCCTGTAAAAATTGCAAGGGATTAGAGTTTTCCTTGGTCAAGTTATGGAATTCTCTTTAAAAAATCCTATTTTTGCATTAAAATAAATATGTAAATAAAATTAAATTTGAAAAATCGCATTCTCTCATCTGATGTATTAATTGACCTACGAGTGAGGTGGAATAAAAATTCCAAAGTCATTTGAATTAAATTTGACCAATTATGAAGTAATAGAGCCTTAGGGGCAAAAGTGTAATTTTGGAAATTTAGCCTTAATTAACATTTAGGCTTAAGTCAAGGAGGGATAAGGGTAACCTCTAATTTTAACTAAATTATTTGGATGATTGAAACACAAGGAGATTATTTGGTAGAAACCAACCTCACTCTTTCCATTAGCAAGGGAAAATTTTGTAATTCCTTAAATTATTAAAATTTGGGAGTATATTAAATTAAATGATGTTAGACTTAGGGGTATGACTTTGGAAGTTGATAACTCACTAATTTAATACCTCTACTTGATGTGCAAATTAGATTTAAGTGTTTTGAAAGTGAATAATTAATATCACTTAAAAATTAAGCTTCTTTTAAAATAACCAAGACATCTACCAAAGTATAAAGGGGTTTGTAGTGACCTAAGCTAAATCAAATATGATCAAATGAGGATTAGAAAAGTAAACATAAGTGAACACCTTTGAAATACTACAAGCCCAAATTAAGAAGTTGGCTAAGTGACTTAATGACATTAACTTGCCCCTTTAAGGGCCTTCACCCACATAACTTCCATATTAAATGACAAATGATACTTACCTTACTCTTAAGGATAATTGAGACATCAATGTTCATTAAGAATTAAAGGTATTTACAGGATGGGTTTTTAGGAGACATAATAAGTTTAAACGAGCTCGAGACATTTCACAAGGTAGTGAGAGAGAAGCATGGATCTGGTTCTTCCTCTAGACATGTTGGACATCTCAAGGGTCTAATAAACCTAATATGTTTTGCTTAAAAAAATAATCCTTAATCAACTTAATTGGGACCCACCAAGATATGAAATAGGTTTAGTTAGGTCACTAAAACCTTACTTTTCTACTTTACATAAAATGCTCTAACATGCATTTTGAGTTTCAAGTTGTGGAACGAGAAGACTCGTCAGGTACGCTTTTATAGTTTACAACATTGTCTTTTCTTAAGCTTCCTACATTGTGCTTATTTACTTGCATGTATGAACAAAATACAAACTTGCATGCTAAAAAATGATGTCACTCTGCATGAAAACTAAAACTGTTAGGATAGCCACAAAAAACAAACCTAAACCAAAAATAAAATCAACCAAGATAAAAATAACCTCCACAACATTCAAAAGTTAAAACAACTCAAAATTTAATCACAAACATAACAAAAAACAATAACTACAACTAAATTAAGGCCTTTCTATCGGATGATCAGGAATCCCTCGGAGGAGGTAACCTACGGTTTCTAACGAGGCCTCCCACGGTCTAAATAAATGTATGGGGCTCATTAAGACGAGATTAATAAATTCATTTGGACTAAGTGAATCTAATAGAAAATAGCGGTGCCTGAATAAGGGAACCGTGAGATCCTAACCAGCATCACTCTAATCAACTATAACATCTCCCATAACATTTAAAGAACTTCAACCATAAAGCCACCTGATTTGACATCACAACTTAACACCCTAGAAAACTTAAACTCATCACAGCAAGGAGCTTGGATCTGGCATGGTGGGCAACACAACCATCTTCAATAGTAAAACATATTTTCCCCAGCTAAACCAACTTCCTTTCTAAGAATCAAACAACCAAGCCATAGGATTTCGAGGTTGTTGGCTTATGCAACATAAATCATCACCCTATCTTAAGGCATTTGTACAACCATGTTGTGTAATATAAGCCATAACTCGTCTTTGAATTCTGAGGTTATCGTCCTTCTCAACCTAAATCCTCACATATTCCAAGCTATTTGTGTGATTATTTCACACGAATGTAAGCCCTAACCATTAGAATTGGCAGGATGAAACACCTAAATATTTCTCCATAAAACTAAAGCCAAATCATAGGATAGACCGGGAAGTCACCATGGTTCTCCTCCAGTTCCATGATGACCCTAGTTTTTCTTCCTTTGGATTCCAAAAACAAAAATGCTCCAAATATGAGCCAACCCCATTTCACACCTTTTTGTCTGATATCATTGAAAAGTCCCATCCATTTGACCTCCTTGAAGATAACATTTCCTGATTTTTATTGAAAGTTTTCTTAGATGACTTCGGTCATTTAGGATGTAAAACTATAGGGGTATTCCCTTATAGGAAGCTCATCCAAACCTAGCTTAATATAAACCCTATATAATTCTTCATATTAAATAGGGGAAATTATTGGCAAATAAAACGGTTTCACATACCAAACGGACGTCATACATTTCTTAGTTTATTTGTTCGAGCCTCACCCTCAAGTCTTATGCTTATCCTTTGAGATAGATACTGGTACAACACTCTTTCATTTAAACTATGAAAAATATGGGGTAAGTTTGATTTAATATTTTTCTAAAACTATATATACATATGTAAATTAAATTTCCTTCTGAAGCGAGCGATGAGATTTTGATTCCGGCGACCAACAACTTCATATGACAATTCATCAACCAAAATAGTGTCAACAAGACTGTAGCACTATTATTTAGAAAAAACTTTCTGAAAAGTTAAGAGATTGTGGTAGTTTTACTCTACCTTATGCAATTGGTGAAAATTTTTATGAAAAAGCTTTATTTGATTTTGGAGCGAGTATTAATCTTATGCCTCTATCAATTTTTAAACGTTTTGATTTAGGAGAGATTTTTTCTACTATGTAACTCTTCAATTATCTAATCGATCAATCACATATCCTAAAAGAGTTATAGAAGATGTTTTAGTAAAAGTAGATAAATTTATTTTTCTGGTAGACTTTATAGTATTATATATGGTGGAAGATAAACAGATTCCTATAATTTTAGGGAGACCATTTCTTGCAATAAGAAGAGCTGTGATAGATGTACAAAGAGAAGAATTAATAATGAAAGTTAATGATCAAGAAGTAGCATTTAATATTGCAAAAGCTATGAAATATCCTGCAATAGAAAAGGATAATGAATAGTTTGGATGGAAGTTACTGATTATATAAGAAATGAGCAATTTAAGATGGAGTTCAAAGAAAAATTAAGGCAAGAAGAATTTAGTCAAAATGAGAATGAAATAAAAGAAGAAAATTTAGATTATATTGAGGGCAAATCTTAAACTTTAGATTTGTTGGAAAATGATAATAAAAATCTTATTCTTTCAAGTATTAAACCACCTGAATTTGAACTAAAAGTATTACCTGCCTTTTTAAAATATGTGTTTATAGGAGATTTATCAACATTGCCTCTTATTGTATCTTTTGATTTAACTGAAATTCAAGAACAAAAATTAATAGAAATGTTAAAAAGATTTAAAAGGTCTTTTGGATGAACTTTAGCAGATATTAAAGGAACCAGTCCTTCAATTTTTATGCACAGAATTCTATTAGATGAATAGTATGAACCTAAAGCTTATCGTCAGAGGAGATTAAACCCAATAATGAATAAAGTTATTAAAAAAGAACTTTTAAAATAGTTAGATGCTGTAATTATATATCCTATTTCAGACAGTGCTTGGGTAAGCCCAATTCACTGTGTTCCAAAGAAAGGAGGAGTGACCCTTGAAGTAAATGATAAAAATGAATTTATTCTAATAAGACAAGTTACTGGTTGGCAAATTTGTATAGACTATAGAAAAATAAACATGACCACCATGAAAGATCACTTTCCTTTACCCTTTCTAGACAAAATGTTGGATAGGTTGGCTAGAAACAAATATTACTGCTTTTTAGATGGATATACCTGTTATCAATAAATTCCAATTGCTCTTGAGGATCAAGAGAAGACAACATTTACAAGCCCTTATGGAACATTTGCTTTTCGTAGAATGCCTTTTGGACTATGCAATGCACCTGCAAAATTTCAAAGATGTATGATGTCAACATTTAGTAATTTGATTGAAAATGGAATGAAAGTATTTATGGTTGATTTCTCTATGTTTGGGACTTCATTTGAATTATGTTTAAATAGTTTAGAAATAGTTCTGGAATTATGTGAAAAATCAACCTAGTATTAAAATGAAAAAAATGTCAATTTATGGTTACAGGAGGAATTGCACTTGGGCGTAAAATTTTTGAAAATGACATGGAAGTAGATCTTATAAAAGTTCAAGTTACTGAAAAATTACTACCACCAATTATGGTTAGACGGGTAAGAAGTTTTCTAGGACATGCTAGTTTCTACAGGAATCACATAAAATTTTTTTCAAAAATAACTTAGTCATTATGCCAACTTTTAAAAAAAGATACAAAATTTGATTTTAATGAGGAATGCATAAAAGCATTTGAATTATTAAAAAAAAATAACCACTGCACCTAGAATAGTCTCCACCTGATTGGGAGTAACCATTTGAAATAATGTGCGATGCTAGTGATTATGCTATTGGAGCAGTTTTAGGACAAAGGCTCAACAAAGTTTTTAAAGTAATATATTATGATAGTAAAACTCAAAATGATGATCAAATTAACTACCCTACTACTGAAACAGAGTTATTAGTTATTGCCTATGCCTTTAATAAATTTAGACCTTAGTTGATTGGAACCAAATGTATAGAGCATACAGATCATTTTGCTATCAAATACTTGATGCAAAAGAGGGATGTTAAACCAAGATTGATTTGATGGATATTTCTATTGCAAGAGTTTGATTTTACTGTAGTTGTTAGAAAGGGAAATGATAATCAAACAGTTAATCATTTTTCTAAACTAGAAAATAAATATTAACTAATTTTGCAAATTAAATTTTATAAAATTTCCCTCATGAACAATTATATAATGTTGAAGAAATAAATATATGTTGACCTCACTTTTGGTTGAGGTTTCGTTTTTCCTCTTTAGTAGCGTAAGGTCTAGCTATAGGACTTTCCTATTGACTATTTTAGAAGACTAGGCATGGAACCCTCACCATTAGAAATTCTACCATCTTCTTTACTCAACTTGAAGTTTCACATATTGGTCCTAACCTCTAAGCACTTAGTAGGTGGGGTCACTATAAAGAAAACTCAAGATGAGTAACCTTTAAGACTGCTGGACCTTAGGGTTAACCCTGGGTGTTGGTCTGGAGCTGAGGCACTCACTACTCTCATTTACACTCACATTCACTCACAACCCTAAACTCAAATTTCTAGCCTAGGTCCCTTGATCTTTTTGCGATACTCATGCAGATGGTCCCCTAAACCTATCATCCATAGGGCTATGGTTTGGCTAAGACCACTATATAGAGAACCCAAAATGGGGTTTCCATTGGTACATGGCTTATTGGTTGTGTTTGGTACCTCAACTCTACCAAAATACCCATCTTGGCCTTTTACCCCTAAAACACCCCCAAATTACCAAGATACCCCTCCATAGCCCAAAATTCCAAAAAAAATTCCAAAAATTCCCATAAAATCTCTATAAATCCCAAATATTCCCAATGTAATTTTTCTCAACTACCACATAACCCAGTTTTGCCAATTTGAGCATCTTTAACCAAAACCCCCAAATTTGCCTTTAAAGGCCCAAATTCCCCAAATTCAACCCAAATGTCCGTCAATTTGATCTCAATCGGCACCAATTTCAATCCTAAACTCAAATTCACTCTTTATATGACTAATCTAAACCAAATTCAAGCTTAATTGGTCCATGATTTGAACCCAATTTTAATTTAGATCAAAACTCCAATTTTGACCATATGACCTAATCTCACCAAATTGAATCTATAACCAAGTCAATTGGCCCAATTAATGTTGCAAAATCTTCATAACATTCCTACACATCAAAATCAACCATCAGTTGGCCTTGGTGAAGCCTCAAATCCATTTTATTTTGGTCTAAATCCAAAATTCCTAACTTTAGCCCCAAATTAGCTAAGTCCCCAAATTTCACCCAATTGATTGCCTTAATCCCAAAATTGGCATGCAATTCATGTTGAAAAATCTTCATACGGTACCTATTGAGCATTTCAAATATTCAATTTGGACTTAGCCCAAGGCTAACCCAAGCTAGATCCAAGCCTAGCCCAACATGACCAAATTGACTAAAATTCAAAATTCCCTCAAATTCACCCTTCATTTGAGCTCAAAACCACTTCCACTCTTCACCAAAGTTATTGATTAAGATTATCTACACAATTTTGATCAATTAATTGGGTCAATTAACATGGATAACCTAGCCCAAACCTAAGTTTTGGCCATTTGCACTCACTTGGACCCATGCACTAAATGCGACATAACTACCCTAAAGTCACTAAATTAACTCCACCACAGCCATTAGTTGGACTTAGTGACCAGTCCAAACCACAATCAAGCCATGGGCCAAAGGTCCCCCAAATTAAGGGATCTTATTTCCAAAAATGCACATGCTTAAGATATCTTAGCCAAAGGTCCCCAAAATCAAGGGATATTATTTCCAAAAATATATGTGCTTAAGATATCCTTAGCAAAATTAGGTATTATTGCACTAAATTGCTCTAACATATTCCTTTGGGTTCCCTAAGCTCCTAGCCACCTCACCCTGGCTAGTCAGCCAGTCTAGTGTTAAGAAAAGCTCAAAACTGAGACCCACCCCCATGGGACTTCACCCAAGTCAAGACTAGAGGCCAACTCAGCAAAATTGAGTTGTAGATCTCTTCTGCCCTCCACCTAAGCACCACAATGCACCCAAACTTATGCCCTGAGAGCCACCCCATGACAGTTTTATAAAAACTCACCTCAACGGCCATGGGAGGTGTGCTGAAATTTTCTTAGAGAGGCCTCTCCAAACTTCTCAAAAACTCACCTCCAAGGCCATGGGAGGTGTGCTGAAATTTCCTTAAAGAGGCATCTCCAAACTTCACACAGAGCTTCCCTAAGCTCCCCTCAGTGCATTCCAACCATTTTCCCCCACAAATTCTCACTGTCGGAGCTCAATTTTGAGCTTGAAACCTTGCCAGAAACTAGGATAGAATCCAATTCACCTTCACAGTTCACCAAACCTAGATTAACTCTACCCACGCCTTCACAACAGTGAAAGAAGCCAAAGCCCCAAAAAATCCCCCTTCCACAGAGCCTCATCCATACCTCTAGACCAACACCCAAATCCGGCAGTGATCAAATTCATACCTAGGCCTTACACCAAGACCAGAGACTCATTCCTTAGCCTCTTTGGATCAGAATGATTGTGCCAAGAGTCCTTGATTGAAGCTTCACTTCTCAGAGCAAAGGTATAAATCCTCACATCATCTTGAGCCTATTTTGATTCTCTATTTAATTAGACTTAGTTTAATGGCATGATTACTATATGGATATGTTCCTCTCACTTAGACGAGTCTATAGGATCAAACCCAAGGTGATTTGGTTGAGTCTAGGCTGAGATCTTAGGGTTTTAGTGTGGACGGTCACGTGATCATTCTATAGAGGATGATGACGGGGAGCTAGTTAATCAAGCGTGTATCAAGTGAACGGAGGAGATCGTGATGGACAACACTTCGAGACATAAACCACAGGCTGAGTCTGCAGCTACGTAGACGGCAACGTCCAACCAGAGTGCGCCACACATGCCTTCGGAGCTTCCTAGGATCTAGTCAACACGCGCGGATTAAAATGATAAATAGGATTTTTTTCCTATTTATTTAAATTCCCTAAATTAGAAAATTCATAACTTTGTGTAGAAAAAGCATAAAATTAAAATTAAAAAACCCACTAGCTCAGTGAACAGAGGAGAACAATTTGGAATGAATTTCAAGTCCATTTGATGCATATTTTATTTTTTATTACTTAAACACTATTTTGAATTATTTGATTCTCCATGCATATTGACACATCACCTTGGCTTGAAATTTTGGAATGTTGTAGCCTCTGTCAAGGGAAGCTTCCTCTAATTTTTCCAAAGTTAGAAGAGGTTTCTAGATAGAGATTCATATTTTTCTAGTTTTTGCACATTATTTCTTTTAAATAATCATAGAAATTATCATGTTGATTAGAAAATTCCAAGAAAATTTTGGAAGTTCCACAATGACTAGAGAAGCTTTTGGAAATAATTTCTTGGGTCAACTCATTTAAAATGTACTTAATTTTCATGAACAGTAAATCATTAAGATAATTAATTTTAGAAAATATAAACATTTAAATGACTTGATTTTAAATTTCTACTATGGTTCCTGATCCAAAGAATTTACCATAAAAATTTCATAATATTTTGGGTACATTTGATAACTTAAGTTGATTTTTAAAGATAAATCTTATTTTTGACATTTAAATGATTTTTAAAAATCAAAATATTACTAAAAAATTTATAAAAAGTTACTTTTTGAGTTTTATGGGATTAGGGGTATTTTCCTGGAATGAAGTAATATTTAAAATAAGAACTTGATTTTTAGGCTATTTTGAATATTTAAATAATTAAAAATCCCTAAAAATAATAAAACTCATGAAAATGCTCTAAATTGCTTCCTAATCACCTAGGAATAGTTATAAAATTTTTCCTGATTTTCTAAATAAAGATATTGAATTTTAGAGCTTAAAAATGATTTTTTAAAGGCTAAAAAAAGTTTTCACTAAAATAATTTCAATAAATGAAATGAAATCCAAAAAAAATAAAATCTTCTTATCTGAGTTCTCTGTCCTTAGGGAGACTTTTCAAAAATACAAAACTTAA
The DNA here is from genome assembly GCA_002079205.1 of Phalaenopsis hybrid cultivar. Classification (NCBI taxonomy): domain Eukaryota; kingdom Viridiplantae; phylum Streptophyta; class Magnoliopsida; order Asparagales; family Orchidaceae; genus Phalaenopsis; species Phalaenopsis hybrid cultivar. Next base: position 176,752 of record JXCR01139568.1, read on the forward strand.
TTTTCTCCATTAAAAACATATTTAAATTTAATAAATACCCTCTTAACTTAAACTAATTCTTAAAATTCACATAAAATTAAAAAAAATATGATAATTGGTCTAAAGGTTTCTCTAGTCTAAGTATACCTCTAGTAAAAGTTTCAAGGGATTAGGAGTCACCTTGGTCAAGTTAGGAGTCTTCTTTGAAAAATTCCTATTTTTCCATGAAAATAATTATGTAAACTATATTAAATTTTTAAAAATTACATTTTCTCCTCTCATGTCTTAATTGACCCATGAATGAGGTAGGATAAAAATTTCAAAGTCTTCTCTGATGTCTCAATTGACCCATGAATGAGGTAGGATAAAAATTTCAAAGTCATTTGAATTGAATGTCTCAATTGACCCATGAATAAGGTAGGATAAAAATTTCAAAGTCATTTGAATTGAATTTTATTTATGAAGTGTTAGAGCCTTAGGGGCAAATGTGTAATTTTGGAAATTTATCCTTAATTAACTTAGTTGACCCATGAATGAGGTAGGATAAAAATTTCAAAGTCATTTGAATTGAATTTGACAAATTGGTGTTAGAGCCTTAGGGGCAAATGTGTTGTTGACCTCATTTTTTGTTGAGGTTTAGTTTTTCCTCTTTAGTAGCCATGGGTCTAGCCATAGGACTTTTCCTGTTGACTATTCCTAGAAAACTAGACTTTGAACCCTCACCATTAGAAATTCTACCCTTTTCTTTACTCAACTTGAAGTTCCACATGTTGGTCTCAACCTCTAAGTACTTAGTAGGTGAGGTCACTATGGGGGAAACTTAAGGTGAGTCACCCTTAAAATTGCTGGACCTTAGGGTTAGCCCTGAGTGTTGGTCTGGATCTAAGGCACTCACTACACTCATCTACACACACAATCATTGACAACCCTGAACTCAAATTTCTAGCCTAGATCCCCTAATCTTTTGGGATACTTATGTAGATGATCCCCTAAACCTACTAGCCCTAGGGTTATGGTTTAGCTAAGACCACTATGTAAGGGACCCAAAATGGAGTTTCCTTTGTTCCATGGCTTATTGGTGATGGTTGGTACCTCAACTCTACCAAAATACCCATCTTGGCCTTTTCATAAAACACCCCCAAATTACCAAAATACCCCTCTTGGACCCAAAATTCCAAAATCCCAAAAATTCCAAAACACCCCCAAATTAGGAAAATACCCCTCTTTGATCCAAAATTCTAAAAATTTCAAAAATTCTCAGAACATTCCAATAAATCCAAAATATTCCAAATTTTATTTCTTTTAACTTCCCCATGACCTAATTTTGCCAATTTGACCATCTTTAACCAAAATACCCAAATTGCCCTTTAAAGACTCAAATTTCCCAAACTCCAACTCAAATGTCCACCAATTTTATCTCAATTGACCCCAATTCCAATACTAAACTCAAATTAACTTTTGATATGACCAAAATAAACCAAATCCAAGCTCAATTGGTCCATAATTTGAGCCCAATTTTGATTTGGGTCAAAACCCCCATATTGACCATAAGACCTGATCTCACCCAATTGAACCCATAGCTTAGTCAATTGGCCTCAATTAATATTACAAAATCCTCTTGACAATGTGACTTAATCTCAACAAATTGAACTTATAGCCTAGTCAATTGGCCTCAATTAATGTTGAAAAATCTTTATAACATTTGTATACATCGAAATCAACCATTAATTAGCCTTAGTGAAGCCTCAAGTCCATTTGATTTTGGCCTAAATCCAAAATTCCCAAATTTAGCCCCAAATTGGCTAAGTCCCTAAATTTCACCCAATTGATTGCCTTAACCTCCAAACTGGAATCCAAATCATGTTTAAAACTCTTCATGAGGACGCTATTGACCATTTACAATAATCAATTTTGACTTAGCCCAAGGCTAACCAAAGCTAGACCCAAGCCTAGCCCAACATGACCAAATTGATTAAACTTCAAAGTTCCTTCAAATTGACCCTTCAATTCAGCTCAAAACCACTTCCATCCTTCACCAAAGTTGTTCCTTGCGAACATATACACCAAATAAAACAATCAGTTGAGCCAATTGACATGGCTAACCTAGCCCAAACCCAAGTTTTGGTCATTTGCACCAACTTGGACCCATGCANTTTTAGAGAGGCCTCTCCAAACTTCACATAGAGCTTCCCTAAGATCCCTTTAGTGCATTCCAACAATTTTCCCTCACCCATTCCCATTGCTGGAGCTCAATTTTGAGCTTAAAACCCTCCCGGAAACCAGGACAGAACCCAATACACCTCCACCATCCACTAAACTCAAATTAACTTCACCCACACCTTCACAACAATGAAAGAAACTAAATCCCTATCAAATCCCCCTTCCAAAAAGCTTCTACCATAGCTCTAGACCAACACCTGAAATCAAGCTTGGTTGAATTCTTACTTAGGCTTTACACCAAGACCAGGGACACAATCCCTAGCCTTCATGGACCCCGACGAACGTGCCGAGCATCTCTGATCGAAGCCTCCCTTCTCAGAGCAAAGGCATAAAACTCCTCCTCCTTTAGAGCTTATTTTGATTATCCATTTACTTAAGCTTGATTTCATGGTACCTTAGCCGTATGGATGTGTTCGTCTCACTTAGCGAGTCCATAGGATCAAACCCGAAGTGATTTGGTTGAGTCTAGGCTAAGATCTTAAGGTTTTAGTTCTCCATTTACATAAGCTTGATTTCATGGCATCTTAACCGTATGGATGTGTTCGTCTCACTTAGACGAGTCCATCTTTCATAGCTTATTAACCGTATAGATGTGTTTGTCTCACTTAGACGAGTCCATAGGATCAAAACCGAAGTGATTTGGTTGAGTCTAGGCTAAGATCTTAGGGTTTTAGTGTGGACGGTCACGGGATCATTAACCGTATAGATATGTTCGTCTCACTTAGACGAGTCCATAGGATCAAACCCGAAGTGATCCTCTTAACCATTTAGATATGTTCATCTCACTTAGACGAGTCCATAGGATCAAACCCGAAGTGATTCATTAATCGTATAGATGTGTTCGTCTCACTTAGACGAGTCCATAGGATCAAACCCAAAGTGATTTGGTTTGTATGGATGTGTTTGTCTCACTTAGACGAGTCCATAGGATCAAACCCGAAGTGATTTGGTTGCGTATGGATATGTTCGTCTCACTTAGATGAGTCCATAGGATCAAACCCGAAGTGATTTGGTTGACTTAAGCTTGATTTCATGGTACCTTAGCAGTATGGATGTGTTCGTCTCACTTAGACGAGTCCATAGGATCAAACTCGAAGTGATTTGGTTGAGTCTATGGCTAAGATCTTAAGGTTTTAGTTCTCCATTTACATAAGCTTGATTTCATGGCATCTTAACCGTATGGATGTGTTCGTCTCACTTAGACGAGTCCATCTTTCATAGCTTATTAACCGTATAGATGTGTTTGTCTCACTTAGACGAGTCCATAGGATCAAAACCGAAGTGATTTGGTTGAGTCTAGGCTAAGATCTTAGGGTTTTAGTGTGGACGGTCACGGGATCATTAACCGTATAGATATGTTCGTCTCACTTAGACGAGTCCATAGGATCAAACCCGAAGTGATCCTCTTAACCATTTAGATATGTTCATCTCACTTAGACGAGTCCATAGGATCAAACCCGAAGTGATTCATTAATCGTATAGATGTGTTCGTCTCACTTAGACGAGTCCATAGGATCAAACCCAAAGTGATTTGGTTTGTATGGATGTGTTTGTCTCACTTAGACGAGTCCATAGGATCAAACCCGAAGTGATTTGGTTGCGTATGGATATGTTCGTCTCACTTAGATGAGTCCATAGGATCAAACCCGAAGTGATTTGGTTGACTTAAGCTTGATTTCATGGTACCTTAGCAGTATGGATGTGTTCGTCTCACTTAGACGAGTCCATAGGATCAAACTCGAAGTGATTTGGTTGAGTCTATGACCGAGATCTTAAGGTTTTAGTGTGGATGGGCACGGGCTCATCCTATCAGGGACGATGACGGGGAGCCATCCGATCGAGTGTGTATCAAATGAACGGGGGAGATCAAGTCGGACAGCACTTCGAGACATAAACAGCCGACCGAGTCAGCAAGCTACGTAGATGGCGGCATCCAACCAGAGCGCGCCACGCATGCCTTCGGAGCTGCTTAGGATCCAGTCAGCACGCCCTGTTTAAATAGATAAATAAGTTTTTTTTTCTATTTATTTAAATACCCTTAACTTAGAAAATACATAACTTTGTGTAGAAAAGTCACAAAAATAAAATTACCCTCTTGCTCACTGAATAAAGGAGAATAATGTGGAATAATTTTCAGGTCCATTTGATGCATAAAATATTTTTAATTAATTAAATAAAATTTAGAATCATTTGATTCTCGATGCATATTGCCACATCACCTTGGCTTGAAATTTTGACATGTTCTAGCCTCTGTTAGGGGAAGTATTCTATGATTTTTCTAAAGTCAGAGAAGGTCCCTATATAGAGACCCATATTTTTCAAGTTATTTCACATCATTTCTTTAAAATAAACATGGAAATTAGCATATTAGTTATTAAATCCCAAGAAAATTTTGGAAGGTCCACCATGACCAAAGAAACCTTTGAAAATAATTTCATGGGANCTCACTTAAGTATTAATAATGATCTTTAAAAACCAATTAAAAATATTAAAAGATCTCAAAATCCTTTGAAATTTTTATGGTGAATTCTCTGACTTATTAATCACAGTGGAGAACAAAATATCAAATGATTTTGATCTTTATATTCTCCAAATTAAATATTTTAAGCAAATTGGGGTTTGCTAAAAATAATGATGTTTTGATTTTTAAAAATTATTAAATTATTTCCTAAGACTACTCTGGTCATAGAGAACTCAGATGAATATTTGTAGAATTTTCTAAGCTATATGCAATTTTCGATAATTATTTCAACAGAAAATGCTTAAGAACTTAGAAAATTAAGATCTCTATCTAGAGATCTTTTATGTCTTTGGAAAAATGTTCAAATTGTTCACCTAGACAGAGGCTACAACATATAAAAATTTGGAGTTAAGGTCTTAATTCCATATGAATGGAGAATTGAAAAACCCCTAACACTATTTTATTTTTGAAAAATAATTGCTGCTTCAAATTAATATGAAAATAATTTCACATGGTTCTCCTCTATTCACTGAGCAAGAGGGTATTTTTATTTTTTTTTTATGAATTTTCTATGCAAAGATATGGATTTTTAAAGTTTAGGGGCTATTTTTTGAATTTATTAAATACCTTTATTTATTTATTCAAACGCGGGCTGACTGGATCCTCGGATCCGTCGAAAAGCCATGCGACGCGCTCCCATTTGACGCCGCCTTCTTAGTCAGCTGCCACGCATCGTGTTGTATCGCATCAGATGACCATCCGGCTTGATCTCCGCCGTCCATCCAATACACGCAAAAATGAACGGCAACCGTGACCGTCCACACTAAAACCTTAATATCTCCCTCATTTCTTAATGGATTTTAGTGATTTCGTCCATCCAATACACGCGAAAATGAACGGCATCCGTTCATCGTCCCTAAAGGAATGATCCCGTCGTCCACTCTAAAACCTTAATATCTCCCCTCATTTTTTAATGGATTTTAGTGATTATTTTTAAAATTGCTCGTATTAAAGACACGAACACATCCATACGATTAAGATGCTATGAAATTAAGCCATTGTAAACATAGAGCCCACGAAGGCTCGGGATAGTAAGGGAGGTTATACCTTTGCTCCGAGAGGTGTAGCCTCAATCAGAGATTCTTCACACCTTCGTTATACTCCAAAGAGCTTAGGGATGAAGTTTCTGGCTCTGGTGTAAGGTCTCTATATGATTTCGACCACAGTCGATTTTGGGTGTTGATTGAGAACTATGGTAGAGGCTTTGTGGAAGGGGGATTTGATGGGGCTTTGGCTTCTTTCACTCTTGTGA
>JXCR01139571.1:0-17838 GCA_002079205.1 Phalaenopsis hybrid cultivar
TTATATATAATTATTTTATATTATTTTATATTTCAAACAATAACGATTCGAACACGAACGAAAGCGTCACTGTTCGTGTTTGGTTCGTTTAACTAACCGAACGAAAAAAACTTGTTTGTGTTTGTCTCGTTTACTTATCGAACGAATCGAACATGAACTCATTGACGAACCGAACACGAACTGTTCGCGAACAACGAGCTTTTTTGACAGCCCTACCAAAAATAGTGTTATTTACGTATCCCACGCCCGAACTTAACACCGGAAAACATACGAAATCCCCAAAGCCTCCTAACTAGTAAATTTTATGTATAGACTCTCTATGCAGTTTTACATGCATAATTAAATAATATGTCGTCATGTGTGCTATAACGCAGGGGTTATTTCGAAGTTATTGAAGTGAAATCATCGGGTTGTTTCGGTTTTATTGAAGATAAATCTATATATTATACTTCAATAATCTCGAAGCAAACTTCGCGGTTCCACTTCAATAATCCAAAAATAACACTACGGAGATTATTTCGTGGTTGTTTCTATTTTATTTTAGGATTATTGAAAAGAAACTCATATATTCTAGTTCAATAATCATGAAATAACACTGAAGATATTATTTCAATGTTATTAAAGAAAAACTCGTATATTTCAGTTTAATAACCTCGAAATAACACTCTAAAGGTTATTTCGAGGTTATTATGAAGTTTGCAATTCCACTTTAATGTTATTTTTTATGGTCCCGATATGACATGCATTGAGGTATATTAGTGGGAGTCATGTTGAGCCAAATTCGAGGTCCAGATATAAAATTTATTCCCCTCAGTTCATCAAGTGATTATTCCATCTGGACACCACACGCAAATTTGCGTGCGTGCAGTGTCCGATCAAACCACTAAAATACATCTTTTTTATATTTTTTACTGTCAGAGTGCGGCCCACTCTTAACTAAGGGAATAATTTTGGATTTAAAGCTCTTAACTGAAATGAACTGAGAAGAATTTGAAAGGGCAGCTTCAAATAGCTAGACCAAGGATTTATGAAGCAAAGTTTGTTAATAGCATATTCCCTAGTGGCCGAACTAGAGAGCATGTCCATTTTATAGAAATATTGACGGCCTCAGGTTACAGGAATTTAAAGTTGTTTCCACAAAATCTTAATGAAGTCATGTTCACCATCAATGAGCTAAAAAGGATGAAAAACACAAGATAGCAGCATGAAAAAAATTAGAAAAACATAGGATATCACAAGCAAAAAAATGGCAGAATTCTCGTTATCGGTAAAAAAACGAAAAGATAAACAACAGCATTTCTTCATAGGTACGGTGGCATGCACGTAAAAATTGAGGTTGAAGTGTTAGATATGTAAATACATAGGATGTGACTGGTATGTATGTAAATCTTCCTAATTATTAATACTCCTTATCCATGAAGCATGATATTAGCAAATAACAGTATCCTGCTAGAAGAGACAAAAATTGAATCAAATGCTTATTTATACGAATAAATTGATTTTTACAACCTGAATTTCCTTCACCTGTTTTCCTGATTCTGCTCTTCTCCTCGTTACGAATAAAAGGATTTTTACACACATTTTTCAACATTAATGGCTGCTGATTTTGAAATGTTAGGCATAAAACTAAGTCACTATGTTTGATTGAATAGGGAGTGGGAAGCAGATTTAACAACTCTGTTTTAAATGAAATTATAAAAATATATTGTCACACAAAATACTAACTTGTATTGTTGTATTGAATGATGCATGAAAATTATTTTGCAGTTAAATTGTATCATAAGGTTGTTAAGGACATTTCATCACTTTTTCAACTCATGGACATGAACATGGAGCATGGATGTGGACATAGAGAGAATGAGGTAGCTTTTTCGAGAAATTATTTTTTCAGCCAAATGTAGATCATTGAAATATTTTATTAGTTTATTAACCTATGTTTTATTTATTGCAATGCAGTGGTCTTCATTTCAAAATTTGTGTGACCATGAGTTTTATGCTCAATAAGAGAAGCCGTTGTGGGCTCTATGTAAAGCTGCTAAAAGCGTGCTGCAGTTCTTAAAATCTCTCATTGATAGCTTGTTTTACATTATACAACCCTTTGTCATAAATCTGATGTGAAGATAGTTTGGTTGGATATTCTGATAAAGTTCTATATTAGGATGATATTAAAATTATTATACATGTTTTTTATTCCCACAAAAGGTATTGTTATTCAATATCAGTGTAATTAAATTTAAATGACATGATAAAATTATCAATTAAATTAATATATATTTATAAGTATATTTCTGAATAAAATACCATCACCGTTGTGTGCTGAAAAATTTATGACGAGCGAGCAATATGTAATTAATGTCTTCGTATTAAACGAATGTCCAACGCACACATAAATGAAAAACGTAGCAGAAGAAGACGCTATAATTTTTACGTGACAATTTTCATCAAAGGTAAAAAGTCAGTGGGTCTAGCCTAATCAAAATAATTTATTATGTAACTGTAACTACATAGGTCAACTCTTCTCTTGAATTAGAGAATATAGAATTATAAAGCTTTGATAATCACAAGTGTACAATAATATTTTAGCTATAATAGTCATAATTGGGCCACAACAAATATGATTTTTAGTTATAATATCAATAGTTGGCTACGAAGGTCGTAGTTCGTTGCTACAAAGGCAATACTTGACCATAAAGGTTGTAGTCAGTGGCTACAATAGCATCAAGTTGGCAAAAATGATGTAGTTGTAAGTTGTAATAAGTAGTTAGCGACAAAGATTATAGTTAGTTGCTACAAAGACAATAATTGGTCATAAAAGTTGTAGTTAGTGGATTCATCTTGTCATGAAACTTGATTTGACTTTTAATATGTTAAAATTGGAGTTCATTTGACTATTCAATTCATAATTGAAAGCCTCTAATTGTGCTTTAATGTTTTCATCTAGGTTTGATAGGACTTGAATTAGACTAATTTTGGTATCAGTAGATTCTTCTTGTTAAGACAGTCAGTGTGACCATAAACTTAGTGAAATTGGGGCCCGAATGATCTTGAATTTGAGTTTGGAATAATCCATATAAAAAATGCATGAAGATTCATGTTTGATAAAAATTTGTTGATAACATATCAATCCTAATTACTTTTATTTAAACATTAAAAACCATTCATTTTGTTTCCTCTTTTGTTAGAAGAGGGGCTAGCTAAACTATCACAAATCACTCATGAGTTATTCAATTCATCTTTTAGATGAGGGATTATCTTGACCGACTTCATCTTTTACTAGCTTTAGGTCATTTAAGGATCCCTTCTCTTGGGAGAGGGACCATCATAATCACTAATAGTGTGCATCAACCCCAAGTGATTTATTTCCTTCGTTTTTCAAGGGAAATTTTATCTTGACATTCTATTATCACTATCTACAAAACTTCTCCAAATTTCCCTCATTATAACTACCCTAACTTGCATCCATTAAGATATTGTCCACTTCGCTTTGTAGCCATATGGTTTTGTCTCATTGATGTAACTTTCCAAGATGTCCTGTCCTGAGAGTGCTCTTGTAAGAGCATGCTTAACTTTGAAGTTTCTGATCAGATTCCAATTGTTATACCAAAAGGTTCTTAAATGTTTTAGTGTTTAACTTCATTTTATTTAAGAGGTTTCATAGCCACTTCAAAAAAGGACTAATCTAACTATATTTAATGCATTCTTTGACCCTCTTACACCACCTCTTGACAGCTTTCTTGTTATGTCATATCCACTATCAAAACAAGAATCTCTTTGACCACCCATAATCATATCAATATGATTCACTACTGCTTTATTGTTGCCACCTTCGGATTGTAATATATTCTCCTCTTAGTGACCAAAAATTTGGTTTCCTTCAATAGCCAACTTGGCCTACCCATGTTGCCTCACCATTGCCTTCAATTAGTGACACTTTCATTTAGAAGGTTTAAAACTCAAATTTATTATCATCAACATCAAGCATACTGGCAATAATCAACCGTCACCTCCAATGTATTTGTCTTCTCCAAACTTTTGGACGAATATCTTTTGGTAACTAAAATTAACTTCTATATATATATCACTCAGTTTTTATGCATTTACACATGTAACATTTAAAATTTTAATTTTTACAAATATGTCACATTTCCCATACATAAAAAATTATACTTTACTTTTTAAAATTTAAAAGAGTAGTATTTTGATCTGATATGAAATAATTGAGTGGTATGAATATAAAAAAATAANTTTTAATTTTTACAAATATGTCATATTTCCCATACATAAAAAAATTAGACTTTATTTTTTAAAATTTAAAAGAGTAGTATTTTGATCTGATATGAAATAATTGAGTGGTATGAATATAAAAAAATAAAATTTAGGCGTTAGATACGTGGTATCCACGTAAATGCCCTCAGTCATTCTATAATACGAACTTAAAAGTAGAAGTATGTTATTAAAAACTCCATTTTCACATCTTCAATCTATTAAAACTCTCATCATAAATGAAGAGACTAGGATTCAACCTATACGCGAAAAAATATTATGTCTTGTCTTCTAGACAGTGGTGTAAATCGCACCACGTCGTGCATCAGGCAGCATCATGCTATTCATACCATCCGTCAACCGCAAATCTGATTTACCAGACATAATATTTTCCCGTATCAAGATCTCTGTACTTGAACTGAGACCTTTTGGCCAAGAAAGCAGTAATTGCCGAAACTGCATATAAAATAATGCATTCCTTCTTCAACAATAGAAACCGTTGCTGGCCCAATCTCAAAGCTTCTGAAAGCATTCTCAGCACTGCAGCTCTCAAACTCTCTCCTCGAAACCTGCNGAGAAACCGTTGCTGGCCCAATCTCGAAGCTTCTGAAAGCATTCTCAGCACTGCAGCTCTCAAACTCTCTCCTCGAAACCTGCTTCACATCGTACAGCCCCGTATCAAACCTGAAAACTATCCCCCGCAACATACTTATATTAAGAATTGAATGGCATGCATGTAACCTTCCCAATAATGTAAGAATCATTTTTCTTACCTAGATTGTCGCCGATGAAGAACGATTGATTGCTGGACCATGCGAAGTAGAAATCATTGCTTACAGGGATGGACCAGATGGAGCCACCAACTACATGATTGTGAGATCGAGTTGAAACTATTTGCATGAATGTGACGAGTGTTTGGACTGAGGAGATGATCAGTCCCGAACGCTTTGGTCTCCATGACCAAACTGTTGGCTGCATTCTGAAGCATGCAAAAATTTTTGTTTTGGAATAGCAGGTTTTCTCCTCCGATGGGAACACAACTTACCAGTTACCAAGGCGAAGAAACTGAGTTTATTCTGCCAAATATTTGCCGCTGTAAGAGATATAAAGCATTTCTACGCAAGAAACTGAAGGGCATGTCGGTTCGTTTGGCGCCGTTTGGTTTAAAGGAATTAAAAAATAATAAACGGATATGGAAATTGTAAGGAATTTAATTAAAATTGATTTATAATATCCATGTGAAGGCTTACATTGATAACTCCTCTTGAGTGCTTCCCCTTTAATAAAAAAAAAAAAATAACCTAAAGGGTATGCATTCGAAGTCCAATGATAGGTCACCACATGTCAAGTGGACCCCACCGCTTTAATACTGGTCAATGACAGTGTATTGCAGTGAGACCTACTTGACACATAACACTTCACCTTTGGACTCCGTCCGGATATAATAGTTTCTTCGACGAGTAGGCGAGTTTTATAGGTCAAACTTGAGAGTTTAATATTATTGAGTTCGCTATTCGTCGGCAAATTGTCTAAGTTGTCTCGATTGAGTAGTGCTGTCGGATCATATGGGTGAATCCCCTTAGGCCAAACTAATTGGTTAACTTGATTACACCAAACAGTCGGGCCAGTTTGGAGGTCTAGTGAGTCAATTCCAAAGTGATCATTAGCACATAAAAAATGCTTCATTAGAAGTGGCAATCCATTATGTGTTAGCTGCTCGTACACAACAATTCATAATTAAGAATTCACGCTTGCTAACTTATTTAACGGGTGTTCAAAGCTTGTTAACTTATACTTAGTCAACTCGTCAACTCATATGCGACAACTAGTTTTTAGTTGTTCATATTCATCAACTCGACAGAATAACCTGGCAGGTCAACAGCCTAGCTTGGCAAGTCGGCTCAAGAGTACTCACAAACAAACTTATTAAAACTATGCATATGCTTCAAGTTTTACTATCCATGACAAAATCAATTTTTCATGAATTCGCAAAAAATATAAAAAAAAAATTAAATATTCGATGCAAATTGATTTATAAGGGCTCTACGACCTTAAGGCTAAGTGTTGACATCAATTTTTGATGTTGTACTCTTTGGACTTCTGGTGTTGGAGCTAGTTTTTGGATATCGAGCTTATGAGATGATATTTCACTCTCCGGGAGTACCTCATGGCTTGTAAAATGTCCAGTTGAGTGCGCCAAAGCATGTCGTACTTTATCGTGTGTTTTTTGACCTTAGCTCACCTGCGCCAAACGTATAAGACCGAGCGTACCCATGCTAGTATCATAGTGCACTTGTCCCTTCCATAGGTAGGGCACACCTATGCCCTGCACGTGAAGGACCCACGCCCTCCCTGCACATAACTCGCTTCAGAGATAGAAAGCACAGCACCCGCAACAATCCTGGGTGCACTCGCTTTAACTTATGCGCGTTTGTGGTCTTATTTGATCTGACGCACTCGAGCCTGACTCACGTTTGGTTCATGTCGGGCAATAGAAAACCTATCGTTCCTGCGACAATTTTGGGTGCGCTCACACCCGCCTTTAGCCCGACTCACTTGTGTAGAACCCGCGATGTTTTGACATTTGCGGGACTATCCTTATGATTATTAATCAACATAGCTTGTATGATTGTGTGATTCTATGTCATTTATTATATCAGAATGATGCGGGTTTTAATCCAACATATAGATATATTCTAATTATTTTAAACAAGCCAATATCTAGTTGAACACAAACATAAATATATAAATAGAGTCGAACTCGATTACACTATTCACGAGCAATTTCGAGCACAAATCCAACAGAAATAAATTTAATTTTGAATGAGCCGAACACAAGCCCAGCCCGAGGTTGCTCGAACAGAAACTTTAGTCCAATCCTTTTATTTTTCAATTCAAATCCTCCTCCACTACTTCAAGATTTAAAAAATCAATCAAAATTTTGGTTTAAACTCCTGCGCATATTTTTTTTTTTCTAAAAACACATTATATTATTTTTTTTATTCTAATATTTTAATATCACAAAAACATACAATTCAAAATGACGTGTAAAATTTTTAAATAAACACTCATAAAAAAAATTTTAAGGTCAAATTTTATAAATAAAACATCAAATGTATTAAAATCATAGTCTGAGATGCAATTTGAATAGACCAAAATAAGAAAAAAAAAAAAAGAAATGATAATACCTCAATTATTAAAGAATTATATTATATTAGATAAAGATATCAAAGAGTAATATAGCGTGGAGATATGAAAATAAAATAGAGCTTGTTGAGAGTGGGATTTGAACCCACGCCCTTTCGGACCAGAACCTTAATCTGGCGCCTTAGACCAACTCGGCCATCTCAACTTGTTGACATGTTGTTGAAACATTAAGTATATATTTAGAGTACTTAATTCCACATAATTTAATCAAGAACCATACGTTAGAGCGAGGTTTGCTCTTTCAATTATTTTGATTTCATATGATTTAACTATTTTTAAACTCGGTATAATATTTCCATATAATCTTTAATACTAACCAAGGATATTTGCATAAAACCCTATTCCTATATATATATATATATANATTAACTATTTTTTATTTGTAACACACAATTTTTTTACATTAGATCAAAGATATTACTTGTCACGTGATCTTAAAAATATTTATCTTCAAGCTCTCAATCAATTTTGATAAAAAAATTTTCTAAACTAAAATTCATGATTAATTGTGTGTTGATTTCAATAAATTTATGATAAAATTGAGTGTATCGAGAAGACAAACTCACTTGCACCTAAAGTGATCCAATCTGAGTTCGAATAAGTCTAGATCAAACACATAAAGTGTAGTCAAATGTTTTGCTGCATCAATTAGACGTTCAAATAATATCAAAATTTTTGGCATGCTAATATGTAAAGCATCTGGATGGGAGAATACAAGGTGTCAAAAATTGTTTAATTATGATATCATTAAAGCACTTAAATTTTGAAAAAATTAGCTATAATCAAGGGAATTAATATGGATCATCTTATAAAGTGTTTTTGAGTCATTTATCGAATTTATGAAAATGCTCATATCAAAAATTATAAATAGCCTCTCATTCTTCACTTAAAGTGGGAGGAGAAGAGAAGAAAATGTTGACTATTAAAACTTAACTCTTAAATTCTCGACTGTTGTCGCCAGTAGTCCGAGATCGTGGTAGACCACTAGATTTTACCACTAATCAATAATGGTTGTTATAGACCACTAGTGTCATCGTCGACCACCATCAACTATGACTTTGATAGCCCTACTACGACTATTAGAGTTTCTTATAGCTATGACTTTTCTAGCAAATCATAGTTGTTATAAATTCTGATTATGACTTTTGTAGCCCTATTATGACTGCCATAACCATTAGTTATAACATCTATTGTCAATTATATCTTTATAACCAATTAGAAATGTCATGTCCCCACCATGACTATTATATTTAGACTACATTAGTTATTGTCTTAATTACTTTTAACAACTATATCTATCGGGTTATTTCAAATAAGTTGTGATTTTAGTATCAACTTGCTATCAAATTTTTCACGATTCATGTGAAGAGTGAACCTCATTACTCATAATTATGTAATGAATTATTTTAATAAAGTGATTCCTCATGATTTTTCTTCTTTCTAGTATTTTTCCACATAAAAAAAATTTGTTGCCCTTCTACGACTTTTCTTTTATCCGTGTGTTGGATTTTTTGTGCAATGTTATGAAGTTAAATGATCACTGTATAATCGTAAATTTTTTAGCATGCAAGAATTTGATATCGTTAAGGGAAATGCAACTCCTTTTTTATTGCTCCTAAGTGTAACACTCATAATAATGGAGCTGCCCACTTTAACACCCATACATTTTAAGTGATGATCTTAAAACTAGAATGTCAGGCCTCTATTTATGGTTCATCAGATAACTATTACTCTACTGACGAATAAGCTTCTTTGTTATCCTTGGAAGATCGTGTGTATATAATGATAAAATCAAAGATTTTTCAACTATAATACTAAGCTCGACAACTGCCGTTATTACTAACTTATGGAGCTTACTTATCACACAATAAACCACAAACCAGAGATGCCCAGTTAGAGAATGCTCTTCTAACACCCCCTTCTCATATGTAGTTCCTCTATAACCTGAACAAGAAGTTGACTTTCTCAAATACTACTGGCTCCAAACATTCCTCACCCTCATTCGCTTCTAAATAAGCTTGTGTTGTCACTTCCACTAAAGTCATGGTCATACCATTGAATCATATTATCACCATATAGAAGAAATTGAAAGGCAAATTTGGTAGGAATATTTGAGCCAGTTTACACAAAAGGACCTCACAGGAGAAAACCAACCCAAAAGCAATAGTAAAGAAGTTGCCAAATCACTTCCTTAAGTATGGTTGAAACATATTTTTTTTAAAAAAAAGGACCATCTTGCCTTAGTTTTAAAAAATACAAAAACTTCTAGCACTTCAATTTGGGCTTAATCGATCTCAAGGGGACTCGATTTAAGCTCTTTCATACTAGTTAGCATCATTGAGCCACACTCTAACTAGTAGCTTAACATATGTTAAAAATGTTTGGTGGATTACTCTTGACGCATTCCAAAGGACTAACATCATCAATTGAAACTCTGACTAACAACCTAAGATGGGTCAACAATCTTTGGTGATAGGAGTGTGCATTATTTGTTAGTTGATTTGGCTTGGTTTCAAAATATGTTTTGGTTTTTTAGGTTTTTAAACCTTAATATTGATTTTCGATTATTGGTCCGGTTTGAATTTTTATTTAATCGAACAAACAAAACATTTATTTATTTATTTATTATATTTAGGAAAATTTACATACATACCGCCCAATTCCCATGTATTTATATATCTAACACCTCAACTCTACTTTTTACATTTATGCCACCCAATGCTTTCATATCTCATTAAAAATACCACCATTTTATCTTTTAAAAAATGGAATACACATTTTCATGAGTAGGTAATCTAACATTAATAAAAAATTGAAGTGTGTTAGAAATGTAAATACATGGGAATTAAGTGATGATATGTATCCTATATTTTAATTTCATGAAAAAAAAACCAAAGATTATCTTATTTGTAACATTTGATTAAAATAAATGGATGATTCATTAAATCAAATTGATATTATACGATTAAAACATGTAAATCAAAATATATATTCATAATTAAACTTCAACAATTAGTTTAATTTTCGTCTATTCTTAATCGATCCATTGAAAGTGAATCGTCAGTTTGCTTGATCCAGTTTCACAAAATTTTGATTTGTTTTTTTTATTTGATTTTGCATTTCTGTTGCATGACAAATTTGTAAACTTATTCATCTGAACCGATCAAATGCTCCTATTAGTGTATTAGTCATGGCATCTTCCACCCATGTTAATGTTATTGAGTCGTACTTCGACAAATAACCTTAGATAGTCTAACATCTTCAAGGGATTTCTTCGACCTCTTTTATATGAGTTAATATAGTCGAGTAACACTATGAAAAATAACTTGAGATACATATAACATTCTTAGTGGTTGACATTGTCTCTAGTTATACTTCTAGAAGAGAAGCATATGAGATAGTCTCAATGAAAAATGAGTAATTGATATTATTCTCACTAGAAAGATCTCTTGTGGGCAAGTGACTAACACACTCTCCACTTATACTCATAAAAGACACACCAATGAGGTAGTCTTAATGAAAAGTTAGTTGTGTGCATGACCCTCATTAGAAAGATACCTTAAGAGTAAGTGGTAGATCGGTCTCTACTTCTACCTCTGGAAGACACAACTATGTGTTAGTTTTGATTGGAACTTGGTACTAGACACAATCGTCACAATAAAGATCTTTTGAGGGCAGATGACATGCACAATCTCTCCTTGAAGAAATGCTCATAGGGTAGTCGTGATATGAAGCTAGTAGTGTAATGGAAGTGGTGGACACAGTCTCCACTTATACCCCTGGAAGACATGCTCGTGAGGTAGTATTGTTGGAATTTAGTAGTGGACACAATTTTCACTAGAAAGATCCATTGAGTGTAAGTGATAAACTTAGCCTCCACTTATACTCTTAGAAGTAACACATATGAGGTATTATCAAGAGAAAAATAGTAGTGGACATAATCCTTACTAGACATATCCATTAATGGGAAATGGTAGGCCCAGTCTCCACTTATACCCGTGGAAGTCAAGTCGGTTAGATATCACCGACGAGAAGTTATTAGTGGATAGGTTCCTTATTTAAAAGACTCTATAAAATAAGTGGTTGACAATATTTCTGATAAATTAAATTTTCAAAAGTCTATAAGTCTCATAAGATACAGTTACATTCAAAAAATATCAGAAAGCTACAAGCTTCAAATAGTGTAGGCACACTTACAAAATCTCATAAAATTTAAACTTCATAATTTATAATATATTAAAAACTTTATTAGGCAAGAGCCTCAAAAGATACATAATATTTCTTCATACAAAGATAATGTGCTAACTTTGATTGTAGGATTTTACTTATTCAAGAAATTAAATATTTATTTAAAAACTTAAAAAGCATAAACCTTCGAAAAATTTGATGTCATTATGCTTCACTGAGGGGACAATATCTCAATTACAATATATTGAATTTCTAACTATACTTATAATTATTATAACTTCTATGGAGTCAAGTTATAAGACATCAACACTTTTACATGAAGATCAAGAGTTTGTTAAGTATCAACATCATGAACTTTATAGAGCTTATACATGCAAAAGGAATCTTATCTTAAAGTAATATAGAAATTTATTGGATCTACATGAGTTCACCACACTGTGCAATAGCATCACCATAAATTCTTTGGGATCTCTTATGGCCTTCAAATTCTCCTCGACTTCTATTAAATCATCTTTCTCTGTGAAGGTTATAAAAAAAATGAAATATATATATCGACTATAGCTCATTTTAATAGCACCAAAATCAGCATCTATATCTTTCAATAAGATTGTTCTACTTTCTCGATGCTATTGGCATCATTAATATCATTAATATCAAGCTAAAGATCATGTCTACCAAAAAAAGGCAACACGACCAATACTTCTTCCAATGGAAGACTAAAATCTTATTCATTGCGGGAATTAATTATCCCATTTATGAAAAACAACAACCTAAAGGCAACAATAACCTCAACAAGAATAGACAACAAAAACCTTAATATGAGTATAAAATAACATTACGAAGTCAACAATAACTTAAATAATGAGCAGGCAACAACAACCAACAGACAACAACATTCTAAATACAGGAATACAACAACAACCTCAATAAAGGTAGGCAATAATAACCTCAATATGGTTGTACAACAACACTATGAAGAAATTATATAACCAATGTTGATGGGGAAGGCAATTGAGCACGTAAGTCTGACTAGATCTATTCTTATTATTCATGTATATTAGAATGTTGTTGTCTAAAAAATTGATATAAAGAGCAAAAACTAAGTCTCCTTTAGGAAGAAATATTACACACATTGCACGTATGTGTGGAGGACGATTCCTATAAGCACAAAAAGAAGTGTGTGTATTTTTTAAGCAAATATTCCTTTACTCATATGTGTGAAACGTAACGTTTCTCCCTCCTCTTAAGGATAACATTTTGTCAAGTATCTTTCTCGATAGTGTGAATCTAAATTTTATAATATTCAAAATTTGGTAATTACTACGATAACCCATAATTAAACCATCAATCATCATAGTTTTCTTCAGAAAGAGTGCCATGTAATCCTCTCTTAAAAAGCTATTAAGTGCGCATGCTCGATTGAGGTCCTACAAAGTGAACCAAAAATCCTCAAAAAAATTTAGTAAACTTATTACATGGATGAAAGGCTACTTCAAAAGTCTGCCATTAACAAAACATTTTTATGAAAATAATCTGCACACCTTCTCTAATTAACTCATGCTATCTAATATTTTTATTTAAAGATATTTAATTATTCATCATAAGGATATCAACATAAAAATTGGAGCAACAGTTTATTGAATTTGATCATCTAAGGGGTTGAATTACTTATTCAAAAGTCTATAATCAACCAAAAATTCTAAGAAAAATTATTTGTAAAATAATTTTACAAAGACCATCCTCAATTCATGTCACTAATATTTTTATATAAGCATATTAAAACATTCAAACATGACCATTACAATTAAATTATAAATCTAATATTTTGGATCGCATTAAAAATCATGCAAAAACTTCGCCGCGGCTTAAAGTTTGCACAATTGTGAATATTTTTGGTATATTTGGCTAAATGAAAAGTATGTTAATTATGTTGGTATAATGTTGCACATTTAGAGGGATAAATTTTTTTTTTTAAAAAAAACATTAGATATTAACAATTATTTGATATGCGAACATTAAAAATGTGCTTATGCTGATCCTAAAGAGATCACATGGCACAAAAGGTCTGACAGACAACCAAAGGGAGTTGCCACACGATAGTCATTGATATGAAAGAAGGCCATAATATCCTGTACACAAGCATATAATTTGCATGTTTAAACTTCTATCTCCTTAGGATTTTAGCTCTTATTGGACCCATACTCTATGAAGAGAACTCTCTCTCGTTTTCTCTTTCAATCTTTATTTTTCATATATAAAATAGATGACAGAATTCAAGAATATCACAGTTTGCTCCTACGAGATCAGTCATTGTTTACTTTTTTTTTTCTTTTTCTCTTTGTCTGTCTCTCTCTTTCTGCCCTCTCTGATTTTTAAGGCTCCAATCATTGAGCATGCTTCATAGGACAAATATGTATTCAACAATATGATTGATATGAAAGGGCTATATTTTTATTAAGTTAATTAATATATATTTTTAAAAGTTAATTTTGAAATAGAAAGAAGAAACACAATTAAGACTTGAATAATTTTTTATACATTATTTATTCTAAGATAAAAAAAATTCAAAATTTATCTAAAATGGGTGAAAAGTGCGAGTTAAGAAAGCGGGTAAATACGAAGATTGTGAAAGCCAAACCAAACATCGAACTCGAAGAGAAAAAGATTCAAGGTTCAATGGATCAATCAAGGTTAAACCTGAAAACATAATAAATATATTAATTATTTTAATATAATTTAAGTAATATAATAATGATATATTAATATTATTTTTATTGATTCAAAAAATAATATTTTAATTTAAGACATTATTTTTGGATATTTTGAACAATATTTTAAATAGAAATATTAAAACATGATATTTTATCTTTTTAGTTTAATAACTTATTTTTGACCATCCCATCAAAATGAAACAACTAAAATTGAATATTATTTGAATTTCTGAACATTTGTATTCCAGCAATTGCGGTTCCGAACATTTCAATCGCGGTTCATTGCAGAAATGATTATGAGCATGGACTGAACCAGTTAGACGATAACTTTACGATCAAACAAGTCGAACGATTTTTAAAACCATAAAATCACACAGTTTAGCTCAAGTATCTTTTTGCTAAACCTCAAAACCAAGCGTTCCCTGATTTCGCTGCTATTAGCGATAAAGCCCATACTCTCCCGCCACAGCTCCTTCTAGCCCTAACGGCAACCATCCCACACGCTGGCTACTCGATCTTTGCAAATCCCACAACTCAGGCAATCCATATCTTAATCTTTCTTTCCACTCTTCTACACCTATCTCTTTCCAAAACCCTAGGGAAAACCTTAAAACTTCCAGCCAGAATGAGCTACGCAGCCTTCAAGATTATGCACTGGGCCACAGGTATCGAGAACTGCGCCTCCGGATTCATTACCCACTCCCCAGCGGAGTTAACCGCTCAAATCCCGCCCATCCAGGCCGTCGATCTCGATTCGGAGTGGCCAGCGAAGAGGGGGATCGGTCCCGTACCTAATGTCGTCGTTACCGCAGCCAACGTCCTCGAGCTCTACACTGTTAGGGTTCAAGAAGACGATGGCAGATCCTCACAGGTTTCCAGCGAGCCGCGGAACGGAACCGTTATGGATGGCCTCTCTGGTGCTCGCCTTGAACTTGCTTGCCATTACAGGTGCTTGGCTTCCTATTAATTTCATTTTTCTTTCAGTGTTGTCATGATTTCTTTTCTTCAAGAGGTTAGTAGGGAATTCATGCTACAGGGTTTAGCATTTATTTTCAAGGCTGGTTGTCCTGCAGAAAATTGACTTGATTAGGGATGAGAGTTTTGTTAGAAGATCACATTAGTTTTTGGCTCAATCGAATTGAGCTAAATGAGCCTTGCTGACATAACAAAATTTACATCTTCTTTTATTTTTTTTTAAAACAGCTTGGATAAGACTAAGCTCAAGATATAAATTATAAATTTTGGTACCTAACAAATGATAAATAAACATAAAACTGTAACAATCTATACTCCTAAACTATTAATGTTATAAAATAACTTCAACTGTTCATTAATTTCTACTAGAATTATATTATCTTTGATTTTTTAATGGGCTGTTTGATTGTCGGAATTGAGGAAAATTTAGCTTACATCCTTCAGCAAAATTAAAAATACAACTTTAAAGCCTATAGTAAATAAATCCCATTTCACCACTAATTATCTTTAAATTCATACTTTATTAAATCACACAGTTCAACATATTTAACTTAAATCCGCTGCATCTCTTTTTCCAGTAAGCTTNAGTATAATTCAAATTCGGACAAATTGACTTAATTATAAATTTAGCCAATATGAACTATCGTCTAAACTTTATATTCATTCATAGTTTATATTGCATTTTTAATTCTTCATACCAAATACATCATTTTCTCAAATCCTCACAAAAGAATTACAATACACCGCATTCACTCAACCAAACAGCCCCTGCACAACTCTATGCTGCAGATTATTTGTGTCTTTTTACAATAACTTGGCTAATTATGGCCTTAAAAGCTTTTAGCAATGTTTCAGAACAAGCTTGTTAGTTTACTGTGATGTAGGTATCAGCTCAACATTCTGATGGAGCATATCACAAGTTTTATTGCTGATATGTTTATATTGAAAGCTTCATGTTTATAAGAAAATTTCCATTTCTTCTTTTTTAATAAAAAAGCTGGGTTATGTTCTTTCTATTTTGTGCATTTAGATTGCATGGAAACATTGAATCAATGGTGGTCTTATCTTCCGGAGGAGACGAACGTAGCAGAAGGAGAGATTCAATTTTGTTGTCATTCAAAGATGCAAAGATAACAGTGCTAGAATTCGATGATTCAGCTCACGAATTGCGCACTAGGTAGGGAGATGCCTGATTGACTATTTTCATATTATCATCATGCTGGGTCAAAATGGATCAATGTTTGAAAATTTGGAAGTTTTGCGTTTGTAACTTTTTAAGTTTTTATTAACTTGCAGTTCCATGCACTGTTTTGAGGGGCCAGATTGGCATTATTTGAAAAGAGGAAGAGAGTCATTTTCAAGTGGTCCTACCATGAAGGTTGATCCTATGGGCCGTTGTGCTGGTGCACTTGTGTACGGTCTTCAGATGGTTATTATGACGGCTGCTCAGGTGCGTTGGATTTCTTTAGTTGTATTTCAATTTTTTCTTGAATCTACTTGGCATAAATGCATGGCCGTGCAACTACATGTATGCTTTCTGTTCTGTTTTTACGCTTAATTTTAAGTAGTATAATTCACAACTTGCTAGAAACTAGATGGATCTGACTAAATTTCCTGAACTAACAGTTATGTGGTGTAACTCAATGTTTTGCCATGCAATTTATATATTGCTTTGTGAATGTGTCCATGCTGTCTGCTTCACTCAAACTCACCTTTCTCATTACATTCGTCTCTCAATAGAATCTAATACTNATCAGTAGCTATGCATGATATACTTTCATAGTCATATTTTGAGGCTATCTATTTTCTTGCCTCACTTCAGAGTCTGTGTAAGATTGAAAAATTTGCTTTTCTTGTCAGAAAAAACGCTCCAAGTGGAATTACTATTGAATTTCAGTAATAAACATGAAATTCTACATATGTTTCCTAACAATGAGCATAAAAATGATGACTAAGATGATTTGTTGACCTTTCTTACAATAATTTCTCATTATATGCCCAAAGAGTATCAATAGCTATGCATGATATGCTTTCACAGTAATTGCTTGAGGCAATCTATTTCTCTGCCTCACTTCAGAGTGTGTGTGATTGAAAAATATGTTTTTCCTATCATAAGAATGTTTCAAGTGGTATTACTACTGAATTTCAGTAACAAATCATAAAATTCTACATATTTTTCTTAACAACGAGCATAAAAATGATGCTAAAGATGATCTGTTGCCCTTTCTCACAAAAATTCTCATTATATGTCCTTTGGGGTATCATGTTGCCATTTCTCACAATAATTTCTCATTATATATTCTTTGGGGTATCAGTAGCTATGCATGATATGCTTTCACAGTAATTGTTCGAGACTAACTATTTCATTGTCTTACTTCATAGATTGTGTGTGATTGAAAAATATGCTTGTTTAAGCATAAATTTTGCAAAACAGAAGCACGAAAGAGGAAAACCACAAACAAATCCACTACATGAAACTAGAGGACCATCACCA
>JXCR01139571.1:23432-56739 GCA_002079205.1 Phalaenopsis hybrid cultivar
AGAAGAACACAGAGATTTAACGAGGTTCGGCAAAGATGCCTACATCCTCGGGAGCAGAGCGGCGACCTTCTTTTCACTATTCAGAAAAGAATACAAAATACAATATTCAGCTCTCTCGAAGACCTAGGATTACAAAAGTTCAATTTATAATACTAGAGTAAACCCTACAGTACAATATGTAATTCCCAAATTACCCCTGTACCGTATAGCGGGGCGTTGACTCAACACCCGCAACCCACATAACGTAACTTCCAGATTTGGACAGATTCTTCCGCTTCGCTCCGCTCTGCTCCGCTTCGTTCCAGCATCTGTCCCTATATGGTATATGAGTCATATCATAACAAAAGGTCATAGATACTTATTGAAAATACAGTAGTGGGACATAACAGCTATAGTCGGTGGATGCAATAACTTCAGTTAGCCACAATGTTCATAGCTAAAAGATGTAACAATAGTGGTTGGTCATAAATGTCGTAATTGGTTGCTACAAACGTAGTAATTGGTCATAAATGTTTTAGTTGGTAGTTGTACTAATGTTACTTAGTCGTAGATCGAGGCTACAATTGGTGACTGTAATAGCATTATTTGATCATAGATGTCGTGATTGATAGCTGGAATCGTGTCAGTTAATCACAGAGGTTGTATTTAGAAGTTGCAATAGTAGTAGTCGGCCACAAAAGTCATAATCGGTTGTTGCAGATGCTGTAGAAGACCACACAGATCGTGGTTTGAAGCTGCAATATTATCAATTTGTCATAATGGTCCTAGTTTGTGACTGCAATATTATTAGTTAGCCACAAATGTCATAGTAATAATAGTTTATCATATAAACTGTAATTCAGGGGATGCAATAGCGACAGTTGACTACAAAGGACGTAGTTGTAAGTTGTAGTAGTATTTAGTCACATAGGTCATAATTAGTGACTAAAACCATTCTCTTAGAATGGAGTGTTACAATTTTACACTAGACAGTACTTTTGTCAGTATACAATGTAAAGAAATATATGACGTTAGCAAGAAGAAGTAAGAGTGGCTGGCGGTAGTCAATGATAGTCGACGGCTACCAAAGCCGGAAGTTATTATCTAATCATCAATATGATGTTAAACATTACGACTATATTTCAGATACAATATTAGCAAGCAGAGGTCGTCGATAATGATGAGCAGGGGCAATTAAGGTTGGTCGACGGTGGCAGACATGTGGTTATGGAGATCGAAAAATTATTGCCAAATCTCCAATTTGATGTTATACATTATATCCATATTTTAGATATAATGCCAACAATAACAGGGGAGGTCAATAGTGGTCGATGGTGGTCGACGGGCAGTGTTCGACGTGAGTAGGCGTCTACAAAGGCTGGAAGTTATGACCAAGTCTTTAATACAAAGTTATACAATACGGTTATAGTTAGGATACGGCTTTAGCAAGAAAGGGTTGTTGATGGAGGCGAGCATGTGTGGTTGATGGTGGTTGACATTAGTCGGTGACTACGGAGGCCAAAATGCATTTTTGTCTCATGGTGAATAACTTTTCTAATCGTCTTATCGGATGACCCATAATGATCCCTCATGTTCATAGGGTTTTACAAATAATTTGTGAGCCTTAGTAACCTCAGAATTAAGTGGCATTAGGCTCGTTGGATTCCTCTCGTTCAGACGTTCGATTTGAATACAAATATGTCAAATTTGGAATTCATTTGATCATTATATTGATGATCCAAAACTTCTAAAAATGCTTTAATGACTTGATTGGATTTGGTTCGAGCGAACTTTGATATAATCAGGTTTGACTTATCAAAGCAATCAGTTTAACTATAAACTTATTAAAGTCGAAGTCCTTTATGATCTTAAATTTAAATCTAAAAATTTTTTTATTTTAAAAGCATATATGAGTTTTTTATGAATATAAACCATTCTCTTAGATGCTCCTTTTGTTTGCTATGAAAAGCCGGTCATATAATGGATTTTATGAATAAACCAAGTTTTTAAAAGCAGGCTGCTCGTATTTATTGAAATTTCAAGCAGTTCTAAAACTCATAATGCTGCATCCGGGTCTCATAAATTAAATCTCAAGCCCTAACTTTAAAAAAAAAAATTAGAGAAATTTACATACATACCACACAATTCTTAAAAATTTAACTATTTAACATCTAAAATATGATCGATATTGACTTATAACTGCTGAATACTGATTTGAATGTAAGTTGGAAAGAGTCGGAGAGAGAGACCCACACACAGGGGAGTGAACAGATATGAATAATAAAACGTCATGTCTATCTTGTCAATTTTTTTTAATTTTGTTGATCTCTTTTATACATAAAATGATATTCTTATTTATAGGGTTAAGAGTGCAATATGATGATTTTATAGTTTTGTCTCTGTTTTAGTGGAAATTGTACATGATATTGTAGATATTTTACATATATGAGTTTATCACTCGGTTGTTCTTTAGCTCGATTAGATGAGCATGATTGGCTTCTGGTTAGTAGGATTAGTTCGGTCGAATAGGCTTGGTCGAGGTTGTCGATCAGCTGGTCTAGTATGACAGTCAACACTTGATCATTGATGAGACGCTTTAGTCGTAGAGCGACGCTAGACTATTAAATAGAGGGTGAATCACCGTAACCTGATAGATTTCGCTCATCAATGAGAAGAGTCTAAGGGATGACTATAAGACTCTTTGTTGCATTGTTAATTTTTTAACTTTATTTTAGAGTCTCGGAGATATCCGTGGAATGGTTGGTGATATTGTGAAATTGGATCTTTCCTTGGATCGGATCTACATAAAGGTAGGCTATTGTATTGGATTGCCTTTCTATAGTGGTTGGCTTGAATATCTATTTGTCTCATTTCAGTCAGAATGGTTTGAACTCAGATCATTCGGTCGTTTTTCATTGCTTGGTCGGATTTAGCCGTGGTGGTTTTGGCTCAAACGGTTATATTTGATTAGATAATTAGGCCTAACAATCTTCTATTGGTGGGCCCTCCTTCATTATACTATTCTTTTATAGACTGTTAGATTTCGTCAGGATCATTGCTGACATATTTTTTATCTACATATTTTAGTTTGTAGATTATCTTACTTCTTGAAAGTGACACTACGATAAGAATAAGAGAGTTTAATGTAAAAAGTAGATAATATTTTTTCTTAATCTATAAATCAATAATTAAACTCTCTTGATTTTTCCTCATTTTGAACCTTATAAATAAGTCGTGATCAGACTGTTTGTTTCCATATTTGCTTTGCATTACTTCATGTGCATTTATTGGCTTCCAAGCACAATCATGGAGAACATGTCATATCCTCTGATCGATGACCTTAACAAAGAACTGTTTTACATTACCTTTGGGAGATTGAAGGAGCGATACTGCCTGGAAGGTGAAAAGAAAAGTAAAACCAATACTAACAAGTAGGATCGATTGATTCGTTACCCAGCTCACGGCAGAGGAACGTCCATGCAACATATCAGACCATAGGTTCATCAGTTCAACCTTCTACTATGGCTCAAGACCTACCAACCGAACATACTGTGCAAGAAGCTCTTGGTGCTCTTCCACCGCCCGGGGTGCAAGAAGTTATTGGTTGTTTGTCATAGCCTAGGGTGTAAAATGTTTTTGTTGCTCGGCTATGTTAATTATAAGGCTAAAGTTGGATCAACTCCTTGGTATAAGGAGCCTCGATATCTCATGTTAGATTTTAATTTTTGGTCTCATCTTTTTTACATTATCTTTTGGTGTATTTAATTTGATAGTCCTATGTGATGACTTGCCTTTGGCAGACGCTGGTGGGAACCTGATCGTGGTGTCAGTGATGACTTCTCAGGCGCAGTCCTCATGTGGAAGCAGCTATTGTATGTTGGACTTCCCTTAGTTTGATGACTCGCCTCCTGGATGAGATTGAAGAGCATATTCGCTCGGTCAATCATGATTCATCGAGGCATGGAGATATGTGAGCTACTTTCTTGTGTGGAGAGAGCAAAGTAGATGGAAGAGGATATGGCTACTCTTTTCCATGAACTCCCGGACTACTTGGAGAGATTTTTCATACTCTGAGTGCAAGATGAAAAGGAGCAAGTGTGTAACGATCAATTTCAGTTGCCGTGGAAGTAGAAAAAAAGAATCAAAGAAGAGTTAGTGAAGACTCGAGAAACCGAATAGAAGGGAGAAAAAAATGATGAGTCGGCAACCGAAGTGAGGGAGAGGAAGCGAGAGGATCAGGAAGTCAAGAAGGTGAATTCACTTATCAAATTGACGTACATGGTAGGGTAGCGGCATGGTGCTCACATGCAGATGAAAGAAGAGAGACAGAAGTTGTGTTGACTTTGTGGGTAGAGAAGTCGTGACCAAAGGGAAGTTCTGCTTTCATTAAGGCGTCGCTAGTGCTAAGGAGATGGTAAATTGTGGAGGCGGTGTCAATTTCTTCTGAGCCACATGACCGAATCCACAAAGAAGAAGAATAAGAATAAGAAGAGGGGCATAGTGTGTACTCTGTTGGATTGAGTCGTTCGAAGGAAAAGATGATCGACCCATTTCTGAGAAGAAGATGCACGATGGGCTTTTCGTGAAGGGGAGAGAAGAAGAAGCATGATGAGCTTTTCGTGAAGGGGGGATCATGCATGAGTTTGGNTGACTTTGTGGGTAGAGAAGTCGTGACCAAAGGGAAACTCTCCTTTCATTAAGGCGTCGCTAGTGCTAAGGAGATGGTAAATTGTGGAGGCGGTGTCAATTTCTTCTGAGCCACACGACCGAAGCCACAAAGAAGAAGAATAAGAATAAGAAGAGTGGCATAGTGTGTACTCTGTTGGATTGAGTCGTTCGAAGGAAAAGATGATCGACTTATTTCTGAGAAGAAGATGCACGACGAGCTTTTCGTGAAGGGGAGAGAAGAAGAAGCATGATGAGCTTTTCGTGAAGGGGGGATCATGCATGAGTTTGGTAGGGCAAATAGTCGAGGTAACTTTTATAAGTTTTTTTATTGATTATCATATTTAATTATATATACTAACGTGTGATTTTGAACAATTTTCATTATATACTAAGTCTGAGAGGAAATACTTTACAAGAGAATCGTAAGCCNGGTAACTTTTATAAGTTTTTTTATTGATTATCATATTTAATTATATATACTAACGTGTGATTTTGAACAATTTTCATTATATACTAAGTCTGAGAGGAAATACTTTACAAGAGAATCGTAAGCCGCTTCGGCTAAGGCATGCCTCTATAAAAACAATCTTTCATTTAAAACTTCTTCCTCAAACTTCAAATGACTCGCCCTGTCACGACCAGACACAAAGATTGGAATTAAAGAAGAAGGAAACAGACACTTGGACGATGGAGATTAATTTCTTATAGTCATCTACAATTTAACATATGAAATATCTACTAATCAAATTAAATTAAAGCAGTATATTTATGTTTACCTCACTACTGGTTGTCTATATATATTTTTTATTCTATCGTTCATCTTTTAATCTATTAAATTATGCTGAAAAATTAGATTAAAATATTAATGAGCTAAATAAGCCAGTGAATATTTATATTCATAAGACAAAATAAAAGGAAAATAATATGTGTGTTAAACTTTTAATTTGAAAAGTTATAATCTAAATATCTATAATAAGCCAGTGAATAATAAACCGTTAAACTTTTTAATAAAATCAATATAAATATTTGAGATGATATTCAATGAATTATATATCAATAACAACCAATATCATTCTACATCTATACAGACGTTATAGCATCACTGTCTAAAAATTGTATCACGTAAGATATTTCAATATCAATATCTTTCTCTATATACCCGCACATGTTCTTTAGTATTCCTCTACTATCAATATCAAGGGGATACTCAATCAAAGCTAAGCATGCACATACNCAAGCTTTTCGTGAAGGCGAGAGAAGAAGAAGCTTGATGAGCTTTTCGTGAAGGGGGGATCATGCATGAGTTTGGTAGGGCAAATAGTCGAGGTAACTTTTTTAAGTTTTTTTATTGATTATCATATTTAATTATATATACTAAGGTGTGATTTTGAACAATTTTCATTATATGCTAAGTCTGAGAGGAAATACTTTACAAGAGAATCGTAAGCCGCTTCGGCTAAGGCGTGCCTCTATAAAAACAACCTTTCATATAAAACTTCTTCCTTGAACTTCAAATGACTCGCCCTGTCACGACCTCACACAAAGATTGGAATTAAACAAGAAGGGAACAGACAGTTGGACGATGGAGATTAATTTCTTATAGTCATCTACAATTTAACATATGAAATATCTACTAATTAAATTAAATTAAAGCAGTATATTTACTTTTACCTCACTAATGGTTGTCTATTGGTAATTTTTATTTCTATCGTTCATCTTTTAATCTATTAAATTAATCTGAAAAGTTAGATTAAAATAACAATGAGTTAAATAAGCCAGTGAATATTTATATTCATAAGACAAAAGAAAGGGAAAATAATATGCGTGTTAAACTTTTAATTTGAAAAGTTATAATCTGAATATCTATAATAAGCCAGTGAATAATAAGCCGTTAAACTTTTTAATAAAATCAACATAAATATTTGAGATGATATTCAATGAATTATATATCAATAACAACCAATATCATTCTACATCTATACAGACGTTATAGCAGCACCGTCTAAAAATTGTACCACGTAAGATATTTCAATATCAATATCTTTTTCTATATACTTGCACATGTTCTTTAGTATTCCTCTACTATCAATATCAAGGAAATACTCAATCAAAGCTAAGCATGCACATACAAGTATACTATAAAAATATTACCCTTTAATATTCTTGTACATTTTTAATGATAATTTCAATTATCACTTTACTTAATTGTGATTTAATTTAATTATGAATTACTTTTTGTACCGCTCTATTTTTATTAAGATTTCAATAATTTAAACATTAAGTTTAATTATTTTAATCAAAATTATAATTTTAATTTATACAAAATCACAGACTAATCTTTCGTTAGTTCTTAAGTTTAAAATTAAATCAAATAAACAATTTTCAATCAATGAACGTGAACCGCACATGCATCCTCTCCAATGAGAATATTCGCTATGGACCAAGGAATATTCCCCAAACTTTTGATTACTTCATTCCTTAGCAATAATTCTTTAAATTAATAGGTTGCATAAAAGTTGTAATTAAGGGATCAGGGAAAAAAAATTATGTAAATTGTATAAATAACAAGCCCAGAGGTCAAACATGCCGACATTTGATATGGCATAACTTAAGACTTTCAATTTCAAAATTTATGATTTTACTCATTATTTAACTCATTATTTAATAATTTTACCCAAATAAATAATTACTAAATTAAACATTTTTTTTATATTAATGTTTAAGAAATAGTTAGATTTAAAAGTCAACATGAATCTGAAAGAGATCCAACGGTCTAGAAGAAAAAAAGTACAACAAAGAAGAGCTCACCAGCAAACGACCAAGAGGCCCCTCTAATCCAATTGAATGCAGCCATCCGAGCAAAGGAAGAAGGCTAACCGAGTGAGGAGGGGAACAAAAAGAATAATCCAAGTTTGAAACATTGATACTAGCACCCGAGGCAAAAAGTCGTTAAGTCATCGATTTACCACTTGAGAAATCTGATCTATGGAAAGAATCCAGTCCTTCAGCATCAACAGTTGTCGCTCCAAGAGTTATGGTGAGTTGATCTCTTCTTGATAGCCTAGTCTCATTCGACCGACAAGAGTTCCTCATTTAGAGATCAATGATCGATATCATTTGATCGGCAAAGTATAGTCGATTGAGGCATTCTTGCCTACCCGAAGTCAATCAAGGCCAAACGACTCGCTGCACCGACCTAGTCTTGCTGACTAAATCAATCTTACCGAATCAAAGTCATGTTTTCCTAGCCAATCGAGCCATAGGATAGTTGAGCAATATGCCAATATATGAAAAATGTCTGGAGTACCTTGCACAACCCTCATTAAAGTAGGTGCAAAAATGTAATGCCATATTAGACACTCTCCTTTATAAATAATAGGGATATTATTTTATGAAAAATTATGAATAAATTTTATTATTTATTATTATTCATTATTCTATCTGTCTTTTTCTCTCCTTTTCTTGCTCGCTAATCCTTGAGTATAATTCAAAGGCAAATCAGAATTCAATAAACAATAGCATAAAATTTTAATTTATAATTAAACAAATTTATTTAATATTTTTAGCTTGATTTTCTCGTAACTCGTTATCCCAACAACGCACCGATCCCGAAATCTCCACTCCCAAAATCCGGGAGGGAGTTAATTAGCAATTAGTAGAANGAAAAAATATGTAAATTGAATAAATAACAAGCCCGGAGGTCAAACATGCCGACATTTGATATGGCATAACTTCAGACTTTGAATTTCAAATTTTATGATTTTACTCATTATTTAACTCATTATTTAATAATTTTACGCAAATAAATAATTACTAAATTAAACTTTTTTTTATATTAATGTTTAAGAAATAGTTAGATTTAAAAGTCGGACTATGTACAACATGAATCTGAAAGAGATCTAACGGTCTAGAAGAAAGAAAGTACAACAAAGAAGAGCTCATCAGCAAACGACGAAGAGGCCACTCTAATCCAATTGAATGCAGCCATCCGAGCAAAGGAAGAAGGCTAACCGAGTGAGGAGGGGAACAAAAAGAATAATCCAAGTTTGAAACATTGATAGTAGCACCCGAGCCAAAAAGTCGTTAAGCCATCGATTTACCACTTGAGAAATCTGATCTATGGAAAGAATCCAGTCCTTCAGCATCAACAGCTGTCGCTCCAAGAGTTACGGTGAGTTGATCTCTTCTTGATAGCCTAGTCTCATTCGACCGACAAGAGTTCCTCATTTCGAGATCAATGGTCGATAGTCCGACTATATCATTTGATCGGCAAAGTATAGCCGATCGAGGCATTCTTGCCTACCCGAAGTCAATCAAGGCCAAACGACTCGTTGCACCGACTTAGTCTTGCTGACTGAATCAATCTTACCGAATCAAAGTCATGCTTTCCTAGCCAATCGAGCCATTGGATAGTTGAGCAATATGCTCATATATGAAAAATGTCTAGAATACATTGCACAAGCCTCATTAAAATAGGTGCAAAAATGTAATGCCATATTAGACACTCTCCTACAATAGGGATATTATTTTATGAAAAATTATGAATAAATTTTATTATTTATTATTATTCATTATTCTATCCGTCTTTTTCTCTCCTTTTCTTGCTCGCTAATCCTCGAGTATAATTCAAAGGCAAATCAGAATTCAATAAACAATAGCATAAAAATTTAATTTATAATTAAACAAATTTATTTAATATTTTTAGCGTGATTTTCTCGTAACTCGTTGTCCCAACAACGCACCGATCCCGAAATCTCCACTCCCAAAATCCGGGAGGGAGTTAATTAGCAATTAGTAGAACTCTTAACGCTAATTAACTCAACCATCCTAATAATATAAAAAATAATGATGTCTAGGAGGTCATTAACGGGTAGCCGCGCCGCATTTCTCTTTTTTTAGCTTTGAATTTTGCTGCATGGATGCAAGAATTAGTCATTAATTAGGGTTATGGCTAATAAAGCTCAATTAAGTCAAAAGAGTTGAATATTGATGCATGTGCTGCCCGTTGCCGCCACACTACTCCTCATATTGGAAAGGTCAAAAAGAGTAGCTAGATGNTTTTTAGCTTTGAATTTTGCTGCATGGATGCGAGGATTAGTCATTAATTAGGGTTATGGCTAATAGAGCTCAATTAAGTCAAAAGCGTTGAAAATTGATGCATGTGCTGCCCGTTGCCGCCACACTACTCTTCATATAATGAACGGTCAAAAAGAGTAGTTAGATGCAGAGATGAGGGATGGCTTCTAGGTTTGAGAAATTATTAGTATATATACGTAGACATATAGATATATATATATATATATATATATATATAAGGTGTGTCTACCAGATNCTTTTAGCTTTGAATTTTGCTGCATGGATACAAGAATTAGTCATTAATTAGGGTTATGGCTAATAGAGCTCAATCAAGTCAAAAGCGTTGAAAATTGATGCATGTGCTGCCCGTTGCCGCCACACTACTCCTCATATTGGAAAGGTCAAAAAGAGTAGCTAGATGCAGAGATGAGGGATGGCTTCTAGGTTTGAGAAATTATTAGTATATATATATATATATATATATATATATATATATATATATATATATATAGCTCATGATCTCATGCTGATTTGTTTTTATGAATTATATTATTGTGTATATAATATCGTATTAAAGAGAATAATATAAGTACTTTTAGTTAATATTAATATTTTTCTAAAAAAATTTAACTAGTTATCTTGAAAATTTTGTTTGAAAGATTAATATCTTATTGCAACACAAAGATTCAGCTATATGTAAAAGAAGAGTTGGAAGAAAAAAACACGAAATTTTACGTGAAAAATCTGAATTTAATCCAATCGAAATTATACACAATATATTTGAAATTTAAAATTTTGCTCTTTTCTCTAAGAGAAGAATTTGAGGTTATAGAGCTTTAACCAAATTATAGAAATATGAGAACAACCTAGAAAAAATAATCAAAGCTGCAACAACCATAAAATAGTAGTTAGGCTATAGCCACTTGTTAGCTGGCAATATTGAATGGTGCTTGCATACCGACAACATTGAATAAGCCCAATCAGTCGAATCAGCCCTGCTGAGCCAAAGTCATATAACCTCGATTAAATAAGTGGCAAAGAGCAACCGGGCGATAGACTCATATCTGTAAAACATCTATAGCATACTCTTTACATCTCTCATTAAAAAAAAGGCAAAAATATAACATTACTATATTGTACTTCCCTTTATAAATAATGAGATCATTTCAGGTACAAATGATGGTAGATATATACAATTTTAATCAAAAAAGTTGGAAAAGTACAACGCAATTAATATAACTTATTTGTTCATCAATCTTCACTCTTCTATTTATTTGTTTATTATTCTCTCTTTTCATGTGTCTCATTCCCTACGATGTATTATAGAATAGAACTATACATGATTTTCCCATTAAAAAAAGAAGCCAATCCCTCGGTTTGGCCAACGCACGTCTTTTAAGGAGGATTCCATTCTAATCAGTGAACATCGAACTGCTCAGCCTCCACTAGCTTTGGATTGCATTTAAAGCAAACTGAAACGCTGCAAAGGCTCTGAAACGCCAACTTTCGACTCCAAAGAACCAGACCAAAAAAACAAAATAACAATAATAAACAAAAAAGAAAGCAAAAGCAGCGCGAAGCCCGCGCGGGCTGTCGTTGCAGCGCCGGCAGCGCCGCTGGCTTCCGCCCGCTTCGGCCCCGCACGGCTGAGTAATCAAATCAATATAAAAAATTACAAAGTTGACTTAGTTCTTTGCATTTTAATTTTTTTAAAATCATTAGTTAAAATATAATTTGCACTGGAGACTAGAGTAGAGTTAAGAAATCACGTTTCTGATGACCATTTTGGCGCCTCCGTCCACAGTTTCTGTTCCGTGCATCGGTTGGCAGAGACCGAATCAAAATAAGCGTTTTCTGTGAGTAAAAGGGATGATGAATTTGATGAACTCAATATGGGCGACATGTCTTATTTCGAGGGAGGTGGGACGAAGACATAAAGACAAACAATTTAAGAAAGCTGTGATTGAAGTGTATAGATTTACAAAAGAGGTCGCTGTTTCAGGTGGGGGGGGCATTCCTGCAAATGTTTTAGGGACTTTTTCAAAAGCAAACAAATCAGAGAAAAAATAGAATATGTGATCTCAATAATTTTTAGGCGACATGTTTTATGGACAGCTATGGAAAAACAAAAGAAATGGCTGCAATTAGAGGCGTCAGAAGTTGACATCACTTCCCAACCGGATCCGAAGCTACTTGAAAAATCTGGTTTTAGATTGACCTGAATAATTTTTAGAGTGCATTTGGATTAAATATTAAACTTATTATTATTATTATTATTTTGTCAGGTAAATTTACTCGAAATCAACCCCGTCAACTCAAATTTGTCTGGAGATGGACTTAAAATGTAACTTATCGTAAATAGCCATTATTCCTTATCGTAAATGGGTTATATGGTTTGGCTTCGAGTTGGTGGTTTGAAGCAGATTGTGCTCAATTGAACTTTTGACACATTTAATATTCGGTTCAGATTCANTGTCAGAAGTTGACATCACTTCCCAACCGGATCCGAAGCTACTTGAAAAATCTGAATTTAGTTTGACCTGAATAATTTTTAGAGTGCATTTGGATTAAATATTAAACTTATTATCATTATTATTATTTTATCAGGTAAATTTACTCGAAATCAACACCGTCAACTCAAGCTTGTCTGGAGATGGACTTAAAATGTAACTTATCGTAAATAGCCATTATTCGTTATCGTAAACGGGTTATATGGTTTGGGTTCGAGTTGGTGGTTTGAAGCAGATTGTGCTCAATTGAACTTTTGACACATTTAATATTCGGTTCAGATTCANTATTAAATAGAAAAATATAAGTACTTTTAGTTAATATTAATATTTTTCTAAGAAAATGTAACTAGTTATCTTGAAAATTTTATTTGAAAGATTAATATCTTATTGCAACACAAAGATTCAGCTATATGTAAAAGAAGAGTTGGAAGAAAAAAACACGAAATTTTACGTGAAAAATATGAATTTAATCCAATCGGAATTATACACAATATATTTGAAATTTGAAGATGTGCTCTTTTCTCTAAGAGCATAATATGAGATTATAGAGCTTTAACCGAATTATAGAAATATGAGAACAACCTAGAAAAAATAATCAAAGCTGCAACAACCATAAAATAGTAGTTAGGCTATAGCCACTTGTTAGCTGGCAATATTGAATGGTGGTTGCAAACCGACAACATTGAATAAGCGCAATCAGTCGAATCAGCCCTGCTGAGCCAAAGTCATATAACCTCGATCAAATAAGTGGCAAAGAGCAACCGGGCGATAGACTCATACCTGTAAAACATCTATAGCATACTATGTATAACTCTCATTAAAAAAAAGGCAAAAATATAACATTACTTTATTGTACTTTCTTTTGTAAATAACGACATCATTTCAGGTACAAATGATGGTAGATATATACAATTTTAATCAAAAAAGTTGGAAAAGTACAAAGCAATTAATATAACTTATTTGTTCATCAATCTTCACTCTTCTATTTATTTGTTTATTCTTCTCTCCTTTCATGTGTCTCATTCCCTAGGATGTATTATAGAATAGAACTATACATGATTTTCCCATTAAAAAAAGAAGCCCATCCCTTGGTTTGGCCAACGCACGTCTTTTANTACTAGGTTCAACCCAATCAACCTGATTTTCTTGCTAAGGTGCATAGGAGGCAAAATGACACAGCCTTCAGATCGTTAAGACGGATTGAGCCCAACATCAAAGGAGCATCGTGCAATGTGAAGGCAATCATACCTTCTCGTGCATTGAGATGCTAAAAACCCATTTTCTTTGGATGAGAGTTCAGATGAAATGAAAGCTAGGACAATGATGGGAGGAGAGCGAACTAGTCGCTAAAGGATAAGCGAGCACAAGCTGGCTGACAATGCTGACATTTGAAGGGTTGCTTCAAAAGATTGGCAACATTGTGAAAGGTCTATTCTTCCGCCTTTCTTTTAAAATAAATTAGATCTTGTTGACTCCATTTGGGAGGTTAGATCTCGTATAGTCTGTCAACACATATAATCCACAGTAAAAGTCCTCGTATCAGTATGAAATTGATGGAGAACTTAAAATAAGATGAAAAGGAAAAGATGAAAATCCTTGTAGAAACTTTAGAAAAACCAATATGATTGTGATTTTTGGTAAGCCGGAGATGGTGATTTCACAAAGATGCCTAAAGCTCACTAGAGAGGGAGGGAGGGGGAGAGAGAGAGAGAGAGAGGTCTCGAGGAGAGTGAGAAGGCCCAAGGAGTCCACCCCCTCTTTTTTTCCCCTCTATATATGAGAGACAATTAATCATTAAATAATGACTACAATATTTATATATTCACCGGCAAGCTTCCTCTAACATCCTTAATGTGAAGGCTTTATTACATACAAGATCTATACTTGATGAGTAATCCGATGCCGACGATGTGATGGTCGCTCTTAAACTTGGGTCATGAACTTGACCTCGAAAATTATTAAATGTTGAGCGGGAAAATATTTCTTACTAGATTTGAGCATCCTTTACCTACTTCAACTCGTGGGTTCAATTCAACTACTAGTAGGTCTGCTTTGACCAATTCAGCCCCGTGGACCCAACTCAACTACTTTAGCTAGTAGACTCGAATCATCCACTTTGACTAACAAATCCAATTCAATGAATAAATAAAGTAATTAAAAAATCTGTGATTATGTACATGCATACAAATGTATCATATTTTAGCCGGACAAACTCAAGCTTAGCATAACTCAAAATTTTAGAAAAAAAAATAATTTTAATTCAAATAATTACTATATAAAATGTCTATGACCAAGAGAACCTAAAAAAACAAACATTTTATAAGAAACATAGAATATGTTTTAAATTTTAAAAAAANAGGAGCAAAATGACACAGCCTTCAGATCGTTAAGACGGATTGAGCCCAACATCAAAGGAGCATCGTGCAATGTGAAGGCCATCATACCTTCTCGTGCATTGAGATGCTAAAAACCCATTTTTTTTTAATGAGAGTTCAGATGAAATGAAAGCTAGGACAATGATGGGAGGAGAGCAAACTAGTCGCTAAAGGATAAGCGAGCATAAGCGAGCACAAGCGCGCTGACAATTCTGACATTTGAAGGGTTGCTTCAAAAGATTGGCAACATTGTGAAAGGTCTAGTGTTTCTTTATATATAAATTAGATCTTGTTGAATCCATTTGGGAGGTTAGGTTTAGTATAGTCCATCAACACATATAATCGACGGTAAAAGACCTCGTATCAGTATGAAATTGATGGAGAACATAAAATAAGATGAAAAGGAAGAGATGAAAAATCTTTGGTGGAAACTTTAGAAAAATCAATATGATTGTGATTTTTGGTAAGCCAGAGTTGGTGATTTCACAAAGATGCTTAAAGCTCACTAGAGACGGGGGGAGAGAGAGAGAGAGAGAGGTCTCGATGAGAGTAAGAAGGCCCAATGAGTCAACCCCCTCTTTTTTTCCCCTCTATATATGAGGAACAATTAATCATTAAATAATGACTACAATATTTATATCTTTGTTGGCAAGCTTCCTCTAACATCCTTGATATGAAGGCTTTATTCCATACAAGATCTATACTTGATGAGTAATCCGATGTCGACGATGTGGTCACTCTTAAACTTGGGCCATGAACTTGACCTCGAAAATTATTAAATGTTGAGCGGAAAAATATTTCTTACTAGATTTGAGCATCCTTTATCTACTTCAACTCGTGGGTTCAATTCAACTATTAGTAGGCCTGCTTTGCCCAATTCAGCCCCGTGGACCCAACTCAACTACTTTAGCTGGTAGACTCGAATCATCCACTTTGACTAACAAATCCAATTCAATGAATAAATAAAGTAATTCAAAAATATGTGATTATGTACATGCATACAAATGTATCGTATTTTAGCCGGACAAACTCAAGCTTAGCATAACTCAAAATTTTAGAAAAAAAAAATAATTTTAATTCAAATAATTACTATATAAAATGACTATGACCAAGAGAACCTAAAAAAACAAACATTTTATAAGAAACATAGAATATGTTTTAAATTTTAAAAAAAATAGATGAGATGTTAAATTTTAACATATTTTAAACGCCTTCTAATATTAATATTTATTTTAAATAAATTGCATCACGAGTGAATATGAGTCTGCCCACAAGCCCATTGAACTCAATGTTCAAGCAATATATCAAGACAAGCCCCAACCATCTCCCGGGCCAGCTTAGCTCAATTACACAACCATTCTAGTTCATTATTCAGCAAAATGCTCAAATAAAATAAATGACGGGCACACACTTCTTGCGAAGAGGTCGCTCCAATGGATTACATTTTGACAAGCAATTGTACATTCGATTAAAAATGCAAGGCTTTACAGTGTTATCCTGACCCAACTTTAGCTTAAAAACAATTATTCCCACAACAACTTGAAAAAAAAGGGGGGGCATTTACATACATACCAAGCAATTCCTATATACTTATCTAACTTCTAAAATTTTATTTGTATATACATAACACTCGAATCATTGGCATCACATCAAAAACATCATTATCATTAACTTTCAAAAACTGAATCCTACATTTTATTTTCATGCACGAGTTTTTGACACCAACTTGTTTTAAGTATAAATGTCAAATTGTACATGTTAGATATGTATATGCGTAAAATTAAAGTTCCCCTAAAATAAATAAATAGTATATAAAGAGAGATTAAGTAAAAAAAATAAGTACAAAATCAACATAGAGGATAAGTTCCAGCAAAAGGCTACAGCAAATGCCTGTAAACATTGGCTTCAGGCAAGGTCCTGAGATAGATGGATACCATAGGTACAAGCTGAAGAAACATGAAGAGAAATAAAAAATAAAATATTAACTGAACAACTGATCAAAATTATTTAAAAGCAGAACTGTGAGCACGTCAAAAATGTGATGCATCTTGAGATTGGAGAGTCAAGCCATTAGAACATTGAATATTTGATACAACCTAAAACAGATAAAAAATGTTGGGTGTAGAAACATCAAAATAGTATTGGAAAGGAGACTTGTTAATCATGTCAGTAAAAGGAAGATTGTCAAATTCTTCCAACAAGAAAAAAAAAAGAAATGTAATTAAGTGGCCTTTTAAGGTATTTTTGTTTACTATTTTCTACTTTTTATTTATATTTATTTTGTATGTATTTTTATTTGAAATAAAATATAGTTGGTATATTTGATATGTTCAAATGAGACAGTTATCTTAAGCATTTTTAAAATGCTTATGTTGTTTTCTTATGTTAACTTTCCTGCTTTAGCTATTTTATTGTTATTTCCATTCCTGATTTTTATTCCCTAAATTTTCAATATTTCTTAGAAGAAAATATCTTATTAGTGTGCATTAAAGTCACTCAACAGACTCTCCATGACGCGGGGCGCTAACAGCTCCCTGAAGTGAGGCGCATCGATCCGTGGGGGCTAGCGCAAAGCTTCACGTGGGTACGGGTGTAAACGAGCCGAAAACGAGCGAGCTCAGGCTGAGCTCGTGTTCAGCTTATTATATTTCGNTACTCAACAGACTCTCCATGACGCGGGGCGCTAACAGCGCCCTGAAGTGGGGCGCTAACAGCGCCCTGAATTGAGGCGCTTCGATCCCGTGGGGGCTAGAAAACCCCGCAAAGCTTCATGTGGGTACGGGTGTAAACGAGCCGAAAACGAGCGAGCTCAGGCTGAGCTCGTGTTCAGCTTATTTATATTTCGAGCTCAAAAAGTGTGTTCGTGTTCGGCTCGTTTGTTTAGCGAGCCGAACACGAGTCGTTCACGAACAAAAAGTCATTTTGACAACCCTAATCACATAGCCATAAGATGTTAAGGATTGGGGTAAGATTTAAAACATCATTTCAATCTAATTTAATAGTTTTTATTCTATTTTCTTCATTAATACTTTAAATTGATTATAAATCTTTGTAGCCTTGTAGTCAATTATTTTTTAAAAAAATACTACTCATTAAAGATATATATATAATTGATTAGTAGTATGTCGAGCCAAAACAAATCGAACACGAACGAACAAATATTTGTTTGTGTTGTTTGTGTTCGGCTCGTTAACTTAGCGAATAAGCCGAACACGAGCTTCTTAACGAGCCGAACACGAGCTGTTCGCAAACAACGAGCCGTTTTGAAAGCCCTACACGTGGGTAGGAGCAGAGCAGAGACGAAGCAGATCACAATGTCTCGCGAGGGCAGAAGGATGCGNTTATATACATAACACTCGAATCATTGACATCACATCAAAAACATCATTATCATTAACTTTCACAACTGAATCCTACATTTTATTTTCATGTTTTAAGTATAAATGTCAAATTGTACATGTTAGATACGTAAATGCATAAAAATTGTGTGCTATGTAGATAAAGTTCCCCTAAAATAAATAAATAGTACATAAAGCTAGATTAAGAAAAAAAAAAGAAGTACAAAATCAACAAAGAGGATAAGTTCCAGCAAAAGGCTACAGCAAATGCCTGTAAACATGGGCTTCAGGCAAGGTCCTGAGATAGATGGATACCATTGGTACAAGCTGAAGAAACATGAAGAGAAATAAAACATAAAATATTAACTGAACAACTGATCAAAATTATTTAAAAGCAGAACTGTGAGCACGTCAAAAATGTGATGCATCTTGAGAATGGAGAGTCAAGCCATTAGAACATTGAATATTTGATACAACCTAAAACAGATATAAAATGTTGGGTGTAGAAACATCAAAATAGTATTGGAAAGGAGACTTGTTAATCATGTCAGTAAAAGGAAGATTGTCAAATTCTTCCAACAAGAAAAAAAAAGGAAATGTAATTAAGTGGCCTTTTAAGGTATTTTTGTTTACTATTTTCTACTTTTTATTTATATTTATTTTGTATG
This sequence comes from Phalaenopsis hybrid cultivar, assembly GCA_002079205.1. Lineage (NCBI taxonomy): Eukaryota > Viridiplantae > Streptophyta > Magnoliopsida > Asparagales > Orchidaceae > Phalaenopsis > Phalaenopsis hybrid cultivar. Next base: position 42,047 of record JXCR01139571.1, read on the forward strand.
TATTTTTATTTGAAATAAAATATAGTTGGTATATTTGATATGTTCAAATGAGACAGTTATCTTAAGCATTTTTAAAATGCTTATGTTGTTTTCTTATGTTAACTTTCCTGCTTTAGCTATTTTATTGTTATTTCCATTCCTGATTTTTATTCCCTAAATTTTCAATATTTCTTAGAAGAAAATATCTTATTAGTGTGCATTAAAGTCACTCAACAGACTCTCCATGACGCGGGGCGCTAACAGCTCCCTGAAGTGAGGCGCATCGATCCGTGGGGGCTAGCGCAAAGCTTCACGTGGGTACGGGTGTAAACGAGCCGAAAACGAGCGAGCTCAGGCTGAGCTCGTGTTCAGCTAATTATATTTCGAGCTCAAAAAGTGTGTTCGTGTTCGGCTTGTTTGTTTAGCGAGCCGAACACGAGTCGTTCACGAACAAAAAGTCATTTTGACAACCCTAATCACATAGCCATAAGATGTTAAGGATTGGGGTAAGATTTAAAACATCATTTGAATCTAATTTAATAGTTTTTATTATATTTTCGTCATTAATACTTTAAATTGATTATAAATCTTTGTAGCCTTGTAGTCAATTATTTTTTAAAAAAATACTACTCATCAAAGATATATATATAATTGATTAGTAGTATGTCGAACCAAAACAAATCGAACACGAACGAACAAATATTTATTTGTGTTGTTTGTATTGTTTGTGTTCGGCTCGTTAACTTAGCAAACAAGCCGAACACGAGCTTCTTAATGAGCCGAACACAAGCTGTTCGCAAACAACGAGTCGTTTTGACAGCCCTACACGTGGGTAGGAGCAGAGCAGAGACGAAGCAGATCACAATGTCTCGCGAGGGCAGAAGGATGCGCAAAAAAAAGGAGGGTGGCATCACGAACCTTCGCGATCCAGAAAGTGGTTGCGCGAATTTGTTGCTCCTGTCTTCACTTTGGAAGAATTTTCCAGATTCTTCTTACCCCTTCATTGTGTGTAGAAATTTCCTTTGTCTAGTGAGAATCTATAAATTATTGTCCTCTGTGTGTATGAGTCAGTCTTCGTTGTGTTTGCTTTCATATTTCCTATGTGGAGAGTTTTCCCTTTTGTAAGGATTTATCTGAGGAGGTGGTGTTGTTTTGGCTGCATCTTAATCCGATTTGGTGATGTATCTTCCCCTTTCATATTCCCTAACCCTTCTCCTCCACTCATCCTAGTCGTTGGCTTGCTGTCAGCTCCTCCGACAGCTGGTTTCCCTTACCAACCGCACTCCCACGGCATTTCCCATTGCTGCCAGCACTTCCNGTTTCCTTTGTCTAGTGAGAATCTATAAATTATTGTCCTCTGTGTGTATGAGTCAGTCTTTGTTGTGTCTGCTTTCATATTTCCTATGTGGAGAGTTTTCCATTTTGTAAGGATTTATTTGAGAAGGTGGTGTTGTTTTGGCTGCATCTTAATCCGATTTGGTGATGTATCTTCCCTTTCATATTCCCTAACCCTTCTCCTCCAGTCATCCTAGTCGTTGGCTTGCTGCCAGCTCCTCCGACAGCTGGTTTCCCTTACCAACCGCACTCCCACGGCATTTCCCATTGCTGCCAGCACTTCCCCACGCAATGTCCACCCTCCTAAAGTGCCGTTGAAACTTCCAAGCCGTTGTCCCACCTTCCCAGCTTGCTACTCCACCTTCCAACCTACTTCCCATCCGCCCAACAGACGTTCCCGCCACCCTAAATTGCTGCCCCTCCTCCATTTCACCTTCCAAGCCCTATCGACCCCTCTTCTGCATTCACCCTTGCTGTCTCAAGTTGCCAAATGCACCTCACCGACTTCCATCACCCTTGGAATACAAGGTGTTAGCTTGTGTCGAGAATGTTTTGTGTTGTTATTTTCTGACGTGTTGTGTTATAACCCTCTATCTAAATTAATGAAAGTTTGTTTTGTGTTTCATCTGTNCTGCTGTCCCTCCTCCATTTCACCTTCCAACCCCTATCGACCCCTCTTCTGCATTCACCCTTGCTGTCTCAAGTTGTCAAATGCATCTCACCGACTTCCATCACCCTTGGAATACAAGGTGTTAGCTTGTGTCGAGAATGTTTTGTGATGTTATTTTCTGACGTGTTGTGTTATAACCCTCTATCTAAATTAATGAAAGTTTGTTTTGTGTTTCATCTGTTTTTCCTACTAGTTCCGGTATCATTTGGTATCAAAACTAAATCGTCCTTTGACTCATTCAAGGGTTTCTAGCATCCGCCCCACCCAAGCCATATCTATCCAATTTTTTTGTGTCGAACCGCCCCAACCTTAATTAACCATGTCATCATGGAAAAAATACAACAAGCTCTACTCAAGAAGAGATTGAACGAGAAATTCGTCACTTGCAACGGAGACGAGCCAAGTTGGATGACGAGATCCAGAAAAAGATTACCTTCGACCTTCAAAGTCGAGAGGAAGACAGAGACGAGGATCAGAATCCGTTCCACAAGGAAGATCACAGTGAAGAGGAAATCAAACACGTCGCTTTGGTATTCAAAACCAAAGAAGGTCAAGAGAAGAGACCACTCATGGGAGTCTCCTGTATTTTTGGCATCAAGATGGACCTCTCATAATTTGAGGGAGGTATGAACCCTAATGAGTTTATTGACTGACTGAAATCAATTGAACGAATTTTTGAGTATAAAGATGTACTGGAGGACAAGCGGGTCAAGCTAGTTCCAATTAAACTAAAGAAAAATGTCTCATTATAGTGGGAAAATCTACAAAGGCAAAGGAGAAGAGAAGACAGTGAAAAGATAACTAAGTGGAAGAAGATGAAGAAGGCAATGCAGAGAAGTACCTCCCACCCCACTATCGCCAAGATATATTTTTGAAACTCCACAACTTGCAGTAGGGGGATCTTTTAGTGAAGGAATTCACAACCAAATTCGATCACTTAAAGATAAAGTGCGTACTGATAGAGCCAGAAGAAAATACAGCCCAATATCTTGAGGGACTGATGTCAGCCATTAGCAATATGATGCCAACTGCAATTGTACTAAATGTTGGGAGATATCCAAACATTATCCTTGAAGGTGGAAAGACAACAGATGTACAGGAGGTAACAATTATCCTTCAATCAACAAAATCACCTACAGTTACCACGACCGACAAGGGTATCCCGGAAGACACGGGCAAGGCCGGACAAGGGAATGACACTTTGGATCAAAGCGTGAAGAAACAAGAAAAGGGTAGCACCTCCAACATGATAACGACCAGGAAGCGTTACAATTGTCACAGCCTCTAGTGGTCCCACGAGCAGGGTAGTCACTCTCACAGATCAAGGTGTCGTGGAAGAGATGAGCGATGAGGAGATAGCTAGGGAATAAGGCGAGGACTATCAACTCCTACCAAAGGAAGGAGAAGAGCCCATGATTCAACGGATCCTGCAAACTAAGGACACGAGAAATCCACAGTGGCTTCGCCACAGCATATTTTACACCTGTTGCACAGTAAACAAAAAGGAATGCAGTCTCATCATTGACAACGGGAACAATAAAAACGTGTAATCGACACAGATCGTAGAAAAATTGAGACTTGCGACTCAAAGGCATTCCCAGCTGTAATCGCTGACGTGGCAGAAAGATGCTTGGTACAGTTTTCGATTAGAGGCCAATTACAGGACTAGGTGTGGTGCGACGTGGTTCCCATGGATGTCTGTCAACTTTTGTTAAGACGACCGTGGCAGTCTATCCAGAGGACTCAACACGATGGATATAGAAACATGAATTCTTTAACCAAGGACGGGAAGTGTATCACCTTACTTAGACGGAGCTCAAGGTCACATGACCCTTAATAGAGCAGCGTCAGTGGAACTAGATTTAATGGTGACATAGAATGAGTGGACTGAGATGACAGCTCCAAACAAGGGACAAATATGACGAAGAAGACTTTAGGGCCTCACAGTCGACACCGTTCCACCAGCTCCACCACTAGGCAGGAGGGTTCAGTCTACTCTCAAGGCACACCAAGCTGAACTGCTTGTGAGCTACTCTGGGAAAGGTAAACAGTACATGTGGGGCACACAGTCCCAAAAGATGGGATTGAGGTGGATGTTTGCTTGTAAATGAGAAAAGACCCCCAGGCACCTTGGGAGACAGTGCAGTCGGCAGTAAGATACGAGAGTGACTGATGATGAAATGGAAGCTTTGCCCGGGGCGTTAAAATGTGCAATGGTAGCGGGGCACTAATAGGACCCTAAAGCAAAGAGCTTCATTTCCTCGGGGGACGCAAAACCCCGTGAAGCTTCGTGTGGGCAGGAGTGGAGCGGCGACGGGGCAGATCGCGATCTCTCGCGAGGGTAGAAGGATGCGCGAAAGAAAAAGGGCGAGATCGTGAACCTTCACAATCCGGGAAGTTGTAGTGCGAGTTTGTTGCTCCCGTCTTCACTTGGAAAGTCTTTTTTGGATTCTTCTTACCCTTTCCTTCTGTGTAGAAGTTTTCTTTGTCCATTAAGAATCTATAAACTGTTGTCCTCTGTGTGCAGGAGCCAGTCTTTGTTGTGTTTGCTTTCAGATTCAGTGTTGAGAGTTTTCCCTTTTGTAGGGTTGTATCCGAGGAGGTGGTTGTGCTCCGAGTGTATCATACTCTGACATGGTGATGTATCTTCCCTTTTTATCTTCCCTAGCCCTTCTCCACTCATCCAAGCCGCCAGCTCGCTGCCAGCTCCTTTGAATGTTGTTTTCCCTCACCTGTTGCCCTCCTACAGCCTTTCCCATTGTTGCCTGCATTTCCCCACTTGATGCCCACCCTCCTAAAGTGTCGGCAAGACTTCTCGGTTGTTGTCCGCCTTCCCAGCTTGCTACTCCACCTTCTAACCTACTTCCCAGTCGCCCAACAGACCTTCCCACCACCCTAACCTGCAAACTCCTCCAGTTTACCTTCCAACCCCTACTGACCACTCTCCTGCATTGACCATTCTTGTCCCAAGCTGCTAGATCTACCTCGTTGACCTCCATCGCCTTGGAATACATCTTAGAGGTGTTTGCTTGTGTCAAGTATATTGTGTTGTTATTTTCTTTCGTGCTATTCTGTAACCCTTTCTCTACATTAATAAAAGCTTGTTTTGTGTGTTTCCGTTATTTTTCCTACTAGTTACAGTGTCACTCCAATTCTTATCATAGTATTTAGAGATCTAGAATTTTTTTTTCCGAGTGTATTCAAATTTACCTTGAGCTACAAAATGCAATCTGAATCTGAAGGGAGATTTGCAAAAACATTGATTTAACATGCCGGTTGAATAGTAAGAACAATCTTAATTGGTCACACTTGATTTGCTCATTGGTGAAGGTAAGAGAAAAATTCAATCTACCTCGCATTGGACCCAAGAAAAGAGATCCCACATTAAAAGCTGGGATGACAGAACTTTATGAAGATGTCCAAGTAGATGTGTGACCTTAAGCTCAAAAATCATTAATCGCACGAAAATCGATTTGAATTTTGGCTTGGATCAAGATCGAATCAAAATAAGTGAGCCGGGCTATGAGCCGAAAATTTAGATTTAATTTTTTGTAAGTGATTTCAAGCCATTCGTTGATTTGCTCGAACCGACTCGAGACCGGCTCGTAGTATTTTTTATTTATAAAAATTATATATATGATTCTAAGTAAAATCGAATATAGCAAATCACANATACAACAAGCTCTTCTCGAGAAGAGATTGAACGAGAAATTCGTCACTTGCAAAGGAGACGAGCCAAGTTGGATGACGGGATCCAGAAAAAGATTACCTTCGACCTTCAAAGTCGAGGGGAAGACAGAGACGAGGATCAGAATCCGTTCCACAAGGAAGATCACAGTGAAGAGGAAATCAAACACGTCGCTTTGGTATTCAAAACCAAAGAAGGTCAAGAGAACAGACCACTCATGGGAGTCTGCTGGATTTTTGGCATCAAGATGGACCTCCCATAATTTGAGGGAGGTATGAACCCTAATGAGTTTATTGACTGACTGAAATCAATTGAACGAATTTTTTCGTATAAAGATGTACCGGATGACAAGCGGGTCAAGCTAGTTCCAATTAAACTAAAGAAAAATGCCTCATTATAGTGGGAAAATCTACAAAGGCAAAGGAGAAGAGAAGGCAGTGAAAAGATAACTAAGTGGAAGAAGATGAAGAAGGCAATGCAGAGAAGTACCTCCCAACCCACTATCGCCAAGATATATTTCTAAAACTCCACAACTTGCAGCAGGGGGATCTTTTAGTGAAGAAATTCACAACCAAATTCGATCACTTAAAGATAAAGTGTGTACTGATAGAGCCAGAAGAACATACAGTAGCCCAATATCTTGAGGGACTGATGTCAGCCATTAGCAATATGATGCCAACTGCAATTGTACTAAATGTTGGGAGATATCCAAACATTATCCTTGAAGGTGGAAAGACAGCAGATGTACAAGAGGTAACAACCATCCTTCAATCAGCAAAATTCAGGTAGGCAATCACCTACAGTTACCACGACCGACAAGGGTATCCCGGAAGACACGGGCAAGGCCGGACAAGGGAATGACACTTTGGATCAAAGCGTGAAAAAACAAGAAAAGGGTAGCACCTCCAACATGATAACGACTAGGAAGCGTTACCAATGTCACAACCTCTAGTGGTCCCACGAGCAGGGTAGTCACTCTCACAGATCAAGGTGTCGTGGAAGAGATGAGCGATGAGGAGATAGCTAGGGAATAAGGCGAGGACTATCAACTCCTACCAAAGGAAGGAGAAGAGCCCATGATTCAACGGATCCTGCAAACTAAGGACACGAGAAATCCACAGTGGCTTCGCCACAACATATTTTACACCTGTTGCACAGTAAACAGAAAGGAATGCAGTCTCATCATTGACAACGGGAACAATAAAAACATGTCATCGACACATATCGTAGAAAAATTGAGACTTGCGACTCAAAGGCATTCCCAGTTGTAATCGCTGACGTGGCAAAAGATGTTTGGTACAGTTTTCGATTAGAGGCCAATTACAGGACTAGGTGTGGTGCGACGTGGTTCCCATGGATGTCTGTCAACTTTTGTTAGGACGACCGTGGCAGTCTATCCAGAGGACTCAACACGATAGATATAGAAACATGAATTCTTTAACCAAGGACGGGAAGTGTATCACCTTACTTAGACGGAGCTCGAGGCCACATGACCCTTAATAGAGCAGCGACAGTGGAACCAGATTTAATGGTGACATAGAATGAGTGGACTGAGATGACAGCTCCAAACAAGGGACAAATATGACGAAGAAGACTTTAGGGCCTCACAGTCGACAGCGTTCCACCAGCTCCACCACTAGGCAGGAGGGTTCAGTCTACTCTCAAGGCACACCAGGCTGAACTGCTTGTGAGCTACTCTGGGAAAAGTAAATGAGAAAAGACCCCCAGGCACCTCGGGAGACAGTGCAGTCGGCAGTGAGATATGAGAGTGACTGATGATGAAATGGAAGCTTTGCCCGGGGCATTAAAATGTGCAATGGTAGCGGGGCACTAATAGGACCCTGAAGCAAAGAGCTTAATTTCCGCGGGGGCCGCAAAACCCCGTAAAGCTTCGTGTGGGCAGGAGTGGAGCGGCGACAGGGCAGATCGCGATCTCTCGCGAGGGTAGAAGGATGCGCGAAAGAAAAAGGGCGAGATCGTGAACCTTCACAATCCGGGAAGTTGTAGTGCGAGTTTGTTGCTCCCGTCTTCACTTGGAAAGTCTTTTTTGGATTCTTCTTACTCTTTCCTTCTGTGTAGAAGTTTTCTTTGTCCATTAAGAATCTATAAATTGTTGTCCTCTGTGTGCAGGAGCTAGTCTTTGTTGTGTTTGCTTTCAGATTCAGTGTTGAGAGTTTTCCCTTTTGTAGGGTTGTATCCGAGGAGGTGGTTGTGCTCCGAGTGTATCATACTCTGACATGGTGATGTATCTTCCCCTTTTATCTTCCCTAGCCCTTCTCCACTCATCCAAGCCGCTAGCTCGCTGCCAGCTCCTCTGAATGTTGTTTTCCCTCACCAGTCGCCCTCCTACAGCCTTTCCCATTGTTGCCTGCATTTCCCCACTTGATGCCCACCCTCCTAAAGTGTCGGCAAGACTTCTCGGTTGTTGTCCGCCTTCCCAGCTTGCTACTCCACCTTCTAACCTACTTCCCAGTCGCCCAACAGACCTTCCCACCACCCTAACCTGCAAACTCCTCCAGTTTACCTTCCAACCCCTACTGACCACTCTCCTGCATTCACCATTCTTGTCCCAAGCTACTAGATCTACCTCTTTGACCTCCATCGCCTTGAAATACATCTTAGAGGTGTTAGTTTGTGTCAAGTATATTGTGTTGTTATTTTCTTTCGTGCTATTCTATAACCCTTTCTCTACATTAATAAAAGCTTGTTTTGTGTGTTTCCGTTATTTTTGCCTACTAGTTACAGTGTCACTCCAATTCTTATCATAGCATTTAGAGATCTAGAATTTTTTTTTCCGAGTGTATTCGAATTTACCTTGAGCTACAAAATGCAATCTGAATCTGAAGGGAGACTTGCAAAAACATTGATTTAACATGCTGGTTGAATAGTAAGAACAATCTTAATTGGTCACACTTGATTTGCACATTGGTGAAGGTAGAAGAAAAATACAATCATCTACCTCGCATTGGACCCAAGAAAAGAGATCCCACATTTAAAGCTGGGATGACAGAACTTTATGAAGATGTCCAAGTAGATGTGTGACCTTAAGCTCAAAAATCGTTAATCGCACGAAAATCGATTTGAAATTTGGCTTGGATCAAGATCGAATCAAAATAAGTGAGTCGGGCTATGAGCCGAAAATTTAGATTTAATTTTTTGTAAGTGATTTCAAGCCATTCGTTGATTTGCTCGAACCGACTCGAGACCGGCTCGTAGTATTTTTTATTTATAAAAATTATATATATGATTCTAAGTAAAATCGAATATAGCAAATCACAGGCCAATTTTGAGCTGATTTCGATGTGGAATAGATCCAAATAACTCAATTTGACCAGTTAGTTTCAATTCTGAGCCAGAGCGAGCCGAGTCCGAGCTGAAACGAATCCAAATAACTCAATTTAAGCCAGCTCATTTTGATTTTGAGTTGAATCGAGCTTGATTCAATTTCAAGCTGGCTAGGATCGAAATCGAATGTAACGAGCCACGAGCCACTTTTCAGTCGTACTGAATCTATTAGAGCCGATTTCAAACCGACCCCAACTCGGCTTGAAATTGGATCATTAATAGCCCTACGTCGAAGTTCTGAAACTCTGGTTCCGAACACAATGATGAGTGCACGTTCTTCCATTCATCAAAAGAAATATGTATTCTAAAGTCCATGATGCTGCACAAAACTATAAAGTCGAGGCCAAGATCTTATCCACAAAGTAAGAAGGATAATCCATTGTAGAAACTTTCAACCTTTTGCGCCTAAAGCAAGAGAAGAATCATTATCAATACACTCACAGGAAATATAATAAGATGATCCTATCATTAAAAGGTATGTTGAAAAAGATTAAATAGATAATTTTCTTGTTGTAAGAGTACAAATTCTCAAAAAGTAAGATGTATCATAATTGAAGAGTTCTTTTCGTACACGAACTGAAGAAGGAAAAAAGAGGAGATATGATTACCAACTCAACCATGGTTTCAAAGGATGCCAATATAATAAACTCCAACTCAAAAGCCCCTCTCCANGCTTATTGAATAATCTAGTGATCAACAGTTTATCCTGATAAGCTGGCTGGTTGTTTGGGACAGCTATTTAAATACAGCTGATTTGCAGATGTTTGAGAAAAAATGAGCATTCTGCCTCTGTAAGTATATAATAATAACACTTACTTGTGATATATGACTCATTTGGTTGATTGCAGCAGAAAAACATGTATTGGAAAACAATTATTTTTCACTCTTATAAAATAATTCTAACTTATGATTGACTTTGAATTTGCTTAACGACAAAAAAATAACTATAAATTATAAATACATCAAACCAAATGATGAAATCTAGAAACCTCTACATTTTTCAAAACATTATTTGTCAGCCTCAAGCACCAGAATGAACCCTTCCTATATCCTAAATTTCTATTGATCACAAATCCTCAAGCACCAGAATGAACCATTGCTATACCCTAAATTTCCATCGCTTAACGACAGAACCATTCACAATAAAGATGATTAGAGAGTCAACACGAACAATAAAAACCCTAATCAAGAAGCTGAAGACACNGTCACAAATCCTCAAGCACCAGAATGAACCATTGTTATATCCTAAATTTCCATCGCTTAACGACAAAACCATTCACAATAAAGATGATTAGAGAGTCAACACGAACAATAAAAACCCTAATCAAGAAGCTGAAGGCATACTACCTCGCGATTAACCACAAAGATTGGACAGTGGTGGTCGAACAAATCTTGTAGAAAGAGAATAGTATAAGAGATTTAACTTGCTCGCAAAGATGTCTCCTCATGGCGGCTATCGCTCGTGGAATGGTAGAGACCAGAGAGATAGTTAGCATGAAGGATTATGCTATAAATCAATAAACAACAGTGAGATCGACAGTCAGTGTTCTATGCAGCAACACTTTTTTCTCGTATAAGGATTTCGTCGCGTGAGCTTGTCGATGGCAACTCTTGCAAGTTGCAAGGCGAGGTGANGTAAACAACAGTGAGATCGGCAGTCGGTGTTATATGCAACAACATTTTTTTCTCGTATAAGGATTTCGTCGCGTGAGCTTGTCGATGGCAACTCTTGCAAGTTGCAAGGCGAGGTGAGACGGGAGAGATGAGTAGCGCGATATGGCTGAGCGCGTCAAGGGCAACGGGGTAAAAAACGTGCAAGCGAATGCGGGCTACGGGGTCGATCCTACGGCCGCTTTTTATCTTAAACCAAAACGGTGTATATTAAATCGCAGGATGAACGAGAGAAACAAACATTTGGGAGGCGCTTTCAAAANCCGATATGGCTGAGTGCGTCAAGGGCAGCGGGGTAAAAAACGTGCAAGAGAACGCGGGTTGCGGGGTCGATCCTACGGCCGCTTTTTATCATTAAACCAAAACGGTGTATATTAAATCGCAGGATGAACGAGAGAAACAAACATTTGGGAGGCGCTTTCAAAACGCCGCCTTCACAAATAAGTTGCCTCAAAGGGCCTTAAAAGATCATTTGACTCAACCAACTCTAAAGAAAAACAATTAAATAAAAGAAGTAAAACAGATGGCCACACTTTCATTTGTCTTTCAAAGTATGATACAACGAATGAAAATTGCACTTATTTGATTTTGTAATACGAATGCATGATATAAAACAAATCAAAATTAAAGGAGCCNCAAAACAATTACATAAAAGAAGTAAAACAGATGGCCATACTTTCATTTGTCTTTCAAAGTATGATACAATGAATGAAAATTGCACTTATTTGATTTTGTAATACGAATGCATGATATAAAACAAATCAAAATTAAAAGAGCCTTACTCTAGAGCATGATATAAACAAATCAAAATTAAAGGAGCATTACTCTAGAGATCTTTAATACCATTCTAGAAGTTTAATGTCGTTGAAAGCAGATGATGCAAACATTGAGACATAAATTGAGAGATGTTAATTCGGTAACTATGGGGTTTTATAAGAATCATAGCTTTGTGTTTCTTTTAAATAATGCATGTATGATGTTCCCTAGATGAGAGTGGATTGAACTCTAAAATATATTTTGGCTTATCTACTTAAAATCATTAGGCTATGACTCACCTTGAAAGCTTTTTATAATTGATGTTTCTTCAATTAGTTCTTCCAAAGGAGAAGAATTATGGTTATTTTGGTTTTTGTGGCAGGGTGTCATTGGCTAGAAGTTGAATTTTGTAAGTTTCCGCATGCTATGGGTAATGGCTAGCTTATCCTAGTATTCAGTGTTGTGGTTCATAGCTACTCTTGCTTCCCTTCGTTTAATTTGCAGTGGAATTTTGTTATGTGCTATCTATTTTTCAGTCAGGTTTGTTACCTTATGTACAGATATGCATCAAGATTTATAGTTCTTGATCAAGACTTGGGATACCCCTTACAAATAGTTAACGTTCTTAACTATTTTTTTTTTATAATTCAGACGTAAATTGAAGGGTGTTTTGTGATTATAAAAGCTAGTTTAAGGTATGTAAAAAATCATTCACCTTGTTCAAAAGAATTTGTTCGTTGTGTTAGTCCTTCTAATTCTACGGGTCAACTTCCTGAGCAAGTAGGAGGCAAATAGCTTTGCAAGAGAANATTTTTTTTTATAATTCAGATGTAAATTGAAGGGTGTTTTGTGATTATAAAAGCTAGTTTAAGGCATGTAAAAAATCATTCACCTGGTTCAAAAGAATTTGTTGGTTGTGTTAGTCCTTCTAATTCTACGGGTCAACTTCCTGAGCAAGTAGGAGGCAAATAGCTTTGCAAGAGAAGTTATCACCTTGCAAAGGTGTGAGATTTAATTCTACCATCTTTAGTGATTTCTTTCCTCGCCTCCATTCATTGTTTTAATGGATTAAGTACAATCAATTTTGGTTAAGTCAAAAATGTTCTAATCTCCTACATGTGTAAATGTTGTAATTAACTATAGGGATTTTTTTAGCTTATGCGTCATTTGCAAGCCTTAAACTCCCTTTTATAATCACAGAACCCCACAAATTTACAAAAAAAATTTAAAAAGTAATAGTTAGTTTGCCTAAATCACGTGAAATTCCCCCAANTATGTTCTAATCTCCAACATGTGTAAATGTTGTAATTAACTATAGGGGTTTTTTTAGCTTATGCGTCTTTTGCAAGCCTTAAACTCCATTTTATAATCACATAACCCCACAAATTTACAAAAAAAATTTAAAAAGTAATAGTTAGTTTGCCTAAATCACGTGAAATTCCCCCAACTCACAATCAAATGCAATAAATCCTACAACTATAAGTCCAAAGAACCTTACTTTGCATATTTCTAGTGTTGATTTTCATAATCCAGCGAAATTATTTTATTCCTGTGAAAAAGGGGGTATAAATACCCTTACATAAATCCTAGAATAGGAAATACAATATATATATATATATATATATATATATATATATATATATATATNCAGAATCCAGCGAAATTATTTTATTCCTGTGAAAAAAGGAGTGTAAATACTCTTACATAAATCCTAGAATAGGAAATACAATATATATATATATATATATATATGTATATATATATATATATATGTATATATATATATATATATATNTGATTAATCATTCATAATAAATTCTTGGAAATAAAGAAAACGCATAAAATAGGAAAGTCTAAAATAGAAAAGAAAATAAATCCAATCCAAAGAAATAAATTTAAAATAGGAAAGAAAATAAATCTAATCCTCATAACTTCTAACAGGAATAAATTATTTCCTAATATAACTTCTAACACTCCCCCTTAAGTTCAAACATGGTTGACAGTCATGTTCAATTTGGATTTGAAAATATCAAACCATGGGTGAGAAAGATTCTTTATATAATAGAACTTGAAGTTTTCATCACGTACTTGCTAATCAACCTCAAGAGCTTTTAACAATATTTTTAGTTCATTGAGGTTATATTTGACTGTAGTTTCTGCAATTTATGTAGGTATGCGAAAGATTCCTACAAATAATGTTGCACAGAAGTTTATAGAGAACTAGACAACCTACAGGAAAAACTGCAAGTTATGGTTTGCAAGGAAAATTGCTCCAAAAGAGCCTACTGCAGGAAAAAGCTTCGGAGGAATGCCTACTGCATGGAAAAGCTCGGAAGGAGGGTATGCTGTAGGCAAAAGCTCCGGAGGACCTGTTGTTGGAGAAAGCTCCAGAGGAAAGAATTGTTGCAAGGAAAAGTTTTGGAAGCAAGCCTGTCAAAGAAAAAAAACTCCAAAGAAGGTTTGTTGCTAAAAAAAGCTCCAGAGGAAAGGTCTGCTGTTGAAAAGGCCTGCTGCAGTAAAAAGCTCCGAAAGAGGGTCTGTTGCTAAAAAGCTCAAACGGAGGGCCTGCTTTGGAGGTAGGGTTGCGGCAGGAAAAAATTTCAGAGATGGGCCTGGTGCATGAAAAAGCTTCAGAGAAGGGCTCCAGCGGGTCGATCTGCAACGTTGGAAGCGTATAACTGAGATTTTTGGAGGTCAAAGCTGCGATGAAAGAGGGGGAGTTTATAGTAGTGTTTAGTTTAGGCCTTGGCTGTAGATTTTGTGATCAAAGTTAATGCTATTAAGGGAATAAGCTCAGTGTGAAAGCAATAAAGGAAGTTCCGCTATGGCGTGATTAGAGAACCAACACTATACATAGCTGACTTCATGGAGATGACATAATTCCTTGATTACCAGCAAAGCAACGCGTTCTTCCTATGGCAATGACCAAAAGGATCCAAGATTTATTCAGTCATGCATGCACTAGCCAACTTTCTCATCCTGTAAACTTAGGCTAATACCAATCATCGAGTTAAAACTGAGGGGTTTTGTGAACGAGCAAAGACAGCTCATCGCATATCATTTACTCGCAAGGTGAGGTGGAGGAAAAAGAGTTCACAGGAGGGTTTAGTCATGGTAAGGCGTCGATTTTGTAAACAAGGTCAATGTTACAAAAGGAGGAAACTCATTGCGCAGCTGCACCACTACAATAGTAACATGACCTTAGAGGAAAAGATCCTCCATGAAGGTAGCAAGAATAGCTAGATAAGG